>JABCJY010000161.1:0-222552 GCA_013184415.1 Fusarium concolor
CGTGGGAATCTTACATTGAATAAAAGAAAATTCATGGTTAATACAAAAGTCCAGGTGTAATTCAGACTCGGATAAGCTCGCCTACTGAGTCGAGACTTAAGGGAAAAGGGAAAAGGTTGTCTGATTGGCCAAAATAAGATACTTGCTGAAGCAAGAGCTGAAGATAGGGAAGGATCTAGATAAAGATCTACAATATATGCGGGGAAGTTTGGAGACAAAGATACCTCTATCTCAGGTATTTCTAGCCCTTAACGAACTAACTATTATTGTACCCGGTGTTACAGACACTCTCGCACGGACTGAACCCGAGCAAAGGGGGCTAGTCTGAAGGCTCTACAGTATCTAACCACCGTATTTGCAGACCACGCCCTTCGCATAAATAGATTTTCCCGTCCAAACGGCGCAGCCAATTGCACGTCCTCTAATATAATCAGCTGAGCCCTTCTCTCGAACTGCCATCAAAGGTTGGATCTGTGAGTTTCCAGCTTTGACTTAATTTCCTCTCCATATTGATACACACTATGCTCACCAACTTGGGGAGATTGATCAGAGGAGGGCATGTTTGTCGCCAACTCCGACCTCTAAAGCTCAGCCTACTTCGACCACGCGGCGCCTTTGTGCTTTCTGCACGGTCACTCCACTCAAATGAGAATGGCCACAGCAATAAACAACAGGACTTCAAAGACTCGTATCCCCGATTCGGTCCCTCATTTCTAACGAGCCTCAATGAGTCCAAGAGATTCATAGATGGCAGCGCTATGCCGGTTGATTGGCTCAAGCAGATTGAAAGCGAGGCTGATTCCATCATGAAGGAACTTACGGGGCCAGCAGATCCCCTAGCACGTACTATCAATATTGAATTCCTGGCTTACATTGTTGCCGCCTATCGGTTGTTTAAAAGTCAAACCGAACTGAGCTTATCCGAAATCCGAAGGCTTCTTGAAAAAGCCATTGATCTGAGCATGGAGTCTTCATCTGCTCACTTCTCCGACTTCCTCGATAACTCACCAGATCCATTTTCAAGTTTGGTGGAAGAATCCAAGGATAAGGAACAAAACTTTTTCATTTCTCCGGACTTCAAACTCGAGCGTCTGCGTGACGATGGTAGATCGTATCACGTAGCTGTTCGTCGATGTTGGTACGTGGATACGCTGCGACGACTTGATGCCAGTGAAATTGGGCCAACGTTTTGCACGTTTGATAATACCTGGTCTGGTCGTATAGATCCGAGGAAGCATGGGCTCAAATTCACGAGGCCGACTACGATTGCTGGTGGAGCAGACAACTGTGCATTCAACTTCGATAGGGTAGACAAGAGTCAGGATTAAGACAGCCAAAACGCTGCAGGACATGGGCCGGTTTACTATCCGCCGTGTATTATAGACCAAGTTACATCGCTACTCACTAATAAAAATCGCATGTCAAGATTACGGATCTCAACAAGGACAGGAATTCAGATTTTGAGTTTCCTTTCACACAAGTTGGAGGACTTTACAGAGCTGCGAATATGAAGTCCCAACTACACTCCCCGAATACTAGACATCCCTTTTTTCTTTCTCCTTTCTTATCACAGCTACCATCCTAGTCTCCAGACTCTCGCGGAGAACCCCGTCAGTATGAGCTTCCAGTAAGATAGCAGTCGAGCGCCAGAGCCGCCAAATCTCTTGATATCAGGCTGTCATGAACGGAGTCGAAATATAAAAACCCTCCAGAAGGCCGAATATCAGGAGAACTTTGGTCATTCAACAACCAAATCTGCCTTGCCCTCGAACAGCACTTGTACTAATTCGTCCAGTAAGTCTATCTTCCGTTCTACAATTCTAAGATATTTAGAGGAAGCAATGGATCAACTTATTCCCATCGTTGAACAGCCCGTCATGGCTGCTGAGCCGAAGCAACCTTGGAAGGAACTAACACAAAGCTATCAATTTGTTAATTGACAGGGGGCCAGCTAAAACGCTGTTTGGACGCTTGGCCTATTAAATCTTAGGTACCCAGGTACTTGTTCAGGCAGGTTGTCGTTGGTCAATTCAATGGCCAATCGGTCAGTAACAAGATGATCATCAAAGCATAAAGATCCAGGGAATGTTGCAAGTTGATAGATAGAAATCCACTTGAATAAAAAGAAAACCACCATCGGAGTGACAAAAATCAAAGTCTGATGAGACTGGGACTCGAACCCAGGAGGATTGCTCCACCAGGAATTGGTGTTAAGGTTAACCTTAACCTGGCGCCATAACCAACTCGGCCATCTCACCGATTTAATTGGATGCTGAGAGATGCTTCAATTACAGTTTATAGTCTAATCAACCACTTGCGAGATTTTCTATCACTTTGAGCAGGAAATAACTTATAATTATTGCTGTCCTTTAGCTAAAAATGTCAAAGCCCCAAGTGCATACCCATCCAATCCAGTCTTAAGCGTCGGGTGAATAACCGGAGCAAACTTGGAAGAATGATTCGCGGCAATAGTTTGCGCAACAGTTCCCTCCTTCGCCGCCTTGTCCCAAACCTGCCCATTAACACAACCATAAGTAAAGAAGCAATATGGCTTATCAACTGCCGTCGCCAAAATTGAAAAGTCCTCACTGAAGGCAAGTTTTGGCATATCTCTATCGTACTTTTCAGGACCCTCTCCAAAGTGCGCAGCAAATGTCTCCTCGACTCTTTTGGTAACAGCGTCATCGTTGATAGTTAGAGGAAAAGCGCGGGTTTGTTCAAACTCTGGACTCTTGAGAACGTTGGCGCAAGAGCATTCAGCCTCAATGACTGTTTTGATGCGCTGTAAAAGATGTGCTCGGGTTGCAATCGTAGTAGATCTGGTGTCAACGCCAAGAACGGCCGAATCTGCGATGACGTTCTCAGCATCACCAGCATGGATACTAGTCACTGTAACGGTACTGGACTCTGCTGGATCGACCTCGCGGGGAACAATTGTTTGTAGCTTAAGGATAGCATTCGCAGAAATGGCGATTGGATCAATTGCAGTATGAGGCATACTCGCATGCGACCCTTTGCCATGGATGGTTACTTTGTAGTTATCCGCACTAGTAGCCACAAGACCTCTTCGAGTACCAATCATACCAGCAGGGAGAGGTCTCACATGGGCTCCCAGAACATAGTCTGGGACAGGAACTTCATGTTTGGTGTAAAGACCATCGTCGACCATCGCCTGTGCGCCGGTACCTCTCTCTTCAGCTGGTTGGAACGCAAGGACCAAAGTTCCAGACCAAGCATCCCGCGAATTGAACAATGTCGCTGCAGCACCGAGCAAAGTGACAATATGCATATCATGCCCACAAGCATGCATAACAGGTTTCTCAACTCCACTGGCAGCGTGAATCATGCGCTTTGTGCTCGCATACTCAAGGCCAGTGGTCTCCTCAACTGGCAAGGCGTCGATATCTGCACGAAGAAGCACGGTGGGGCCCTCACCGTTGCGGAGAACAGCTGCCAGTCCATGGCCGCCAATGTGAGGTTTGATAATCAAGTCTTCAGGTCCAATGGCTCTAAGTCTTTCAGCGATAGTTGCTGCAGTTTCGACTTCTTGGTTTGAAAGCTCGGGGTTGCGATGAAGATGCTTGTAGAGTTCTTCCAAGGGTTGGAGATCAGGTCGATGCTGATCTACCAATTGGGACAAGGTTGATGGTGACATTGTAGTTATAGAATTCTGAGTTAAAAACAGTGAAACGCCAGAGGGCCGAGAATATTATATGGTGAGGAGCAAGTGTGAAGTAGTATTATTAAATCCTTTCGGAATTTTACACCGAGGCTTACGTGGAGTACGGCTGCTTACTCTATCAGAGTGACTCGGCGGCCACTCCGAGCCAAGAAATAGCTGCTAATGCTGGCATTGGGTCCACTTCCTATAATTTTAATTATTATATTGATGTTTTATAAGTAACTTCTAGTCTCTACTTTCTACTTAATTTAAAAACCATAGTTTTTTTTAGCATCCTGACTGCACATTGGCGTAGGCGCCATGGCCGTCTCAACACAGGTATCTCTCTTCCCTTTCTTGACTTGTCAACTCAACCCATAAGCTTGCAAAAGGCATCAGAAACCTCTTAAACAGAACCATAGTCCAGGTTCCATAGCCTCTAGATCAGATATATTACAGAATTATCCTTACTCAAATACGGGTTCTCCCCATTCATAAGCTTCTCCTACAATTCCTCAATTTTCAACTTTACCATATAGCACTAACCATTCAGTAATCTCACAGATACCAGTCCCAAGCACAAATAACTCCTTTTCAAAAACGCTTCTTTCTAGGCTTAGGGGGTTTATTATAGGGATCCAGTAGCAAGGTTTATAAGCAAAGAGAAGATCTAGATATACCCTATATAGACTAAAGCCAGCAAAGTCACCTAGTTTAATATAAAGGTTATTAAAAAGGAGAATATTCCGCGTCAAGATATGGTCCCAGATCACACCACAGCTATAAATATACTATAGGGTCTCCACAAGATTAAGCGCCACAGTTAAATATTGGGTCATAGGCGGTGCATTGCTCTAGAGGATATGCTCGCAGAGGTTACTATAAGGGGCTCTCTTAAGCTTCAAGGCCCAGGCTTCTCTCTCACCCTCCGAATCTTCGCCCTGGGTAGCAGAAAGATATGTAACCCCATATGATTTAAGGATATATGCATACGCGCCTAAAGCATTATAGATGGCAGCTTCACATTTAAATATCTTATCAGTGTCCTTGGCAAGGGCTGCATGGTCATACATTTCCCCATCTAGCCAGAAGCCAGTAGCTTTAATAACAACTTGAGGTTTAGCTTTGTTAGCGTAAATAATGCTGAGAGCTGTTCGGCCTAAGGGCTCAAGTCTTGCTCTAATCGCCGGACCAGCATCCCGGTCACTCATTCGCAGGGTGACTGGAGAGAGCAGATAGATAGTGATTGATTAATCAGAGCGACCGCAAATTATGCTACAATTGGCATAAGGTAGATAAGTTTCCTTGGAGGGATAAGAATGAAATTCGTTGTCTGCGTAGGCCAAGGTGCGGTCAAGCGTCTGGGGAAAACATCGATAGAACCAATGTGATGATTTGCCTGAAGGTTAAGGCTAATACTATCCCCATATTATCAATGTTGGCCATCCTGTGTAGACAGGGGCTTTTATCTTATTGCAATTCTTCTTAAATCGTCTATTGTATAGTTGAGAAAATGTTTTTATTGTGATTGACGTTCTTCCACCTAAAACATAAACATGACTCGGCAGCCTTTCCGAGGGCTTCGGACTTCGCTTCCGAGAATATGTCACATTGAACTAAGAGGTTCAGAAAGGCTTGGCGAAATTCGAACTTCCCAAGTTTAATTATATACTCTGAAGATTATACACTCAGAAGCTATTCCGAACTGCAGTCGCTTATCCCATAAAAATCCGTTGACTCATTTCCAATAAACCATCTAAGAGCTGCCGCCATTCTGTGCCTCTGCCCATTCAAAAACAGGATCGTTGGGCTTGCAAGAAGTGTTAAGCTTGGGCATCTCTCCTTCAACGAAATAGTTCCTAACAGCTTCAAATGTGCAGTTGGAGGGGTGGTTCATGAACCCGTGCTGATTCTCAGTTAGCAACTCACAATTGTCTTTCGATGGGAATACTTACACCAACACCTTCGTGAACAAGCAGTCGGCTTCCTCGGAAACGCGCAGAGACTTCCCAAGCTCCACTGAGCGGTGTAACGGGATCATATGGGCCGTTGACAACAAGCAGAGGAAAGCTCGTCTTGACATTGCGAAGCTTGTTAATGTCGATCTGCTCAGCGGCAGAGAACTTCCACTGGCTGCAGATTAGTCGATCAACAGGTCCATTTTCTGACCAAGAACCCTCGGAGAGGTGAGCTTGGTAGTTGGAGAAGAGATCATCTTTGTTCTCAACACGGAAAGAGGAGTCACTGCAGGAAATTCCCTTGTTCGATTCAATCAAGTTGGTGTTCCACTTAGTCCCAGAGTCACCGTCTTGGTCTCCTGTCGTCATGCCAGTCACGTTTCCAGCGAAAAGAGCCTCAACTTTGGAGACTGCGCTTGGATAATCACTGGAGAACTTGACACCAGCAAGAATCTGCATCTTGAACTGAAAGACCACAAGGTCGCGCTCGATCTTGGTCATGTTCAGTTTACCGATCTCGCCTTCAGTGAAAGATCCGTCAATGAAACGTTCAAGAGTTCTGCGAAACTTGTTGAAAAGGCTTTTCCCGGTGGTGTTCTTTCCGAAGTGCTCTGCAAGAGAGCAAAGCTCCTTTCCAGATTTGACACACTCGTCTAGAAGATGAGCAAGAGCGCGCTCGACGTCTCTCATGCTGGTCATCCAAGTGGTGGAGGCATAGTCAATGGCATCCAAGTTTGAATCGATCATCATGCGTCCGATACGCTCAGGGAACATTGAGGCTGTGACTTGGCCAAGGATGGTACCATAGGAGACACCCCAGTAGTTGAGCTTGGGTCCCTGACCCAAAGCATCGACGATAGAGATCATGTCTCGTGCGACAAAGGGAGTCCCAATGTAGCGGCCCGTCTTGTTTTGGCTCTTAAAGCATTCATCGGCAATTGATTTGGTTAAGTCCCATTGCGCCCTGATGACATCCCAAGTATTGGCCTGAGGAACTGTGTCAAACTCTCTGCGGCGGAGCTTATCTGGGGTTGTGAAGTTTCCTGCGTCTGATAAACTGCAGGTGAAGGGAATTGTACGGCCAGTGCCTCTGCGCCTGAATTAGCCTTGTACTACGAATCAAGAGGCTGAGCCTACCGGGGGTCGAATCCAATGACATCATATTGTCCACCAAGAATCCTGCGATGCATGTAAGCAAAAGAGGTAACGAACAAATCACGACAGATAACCTACTCAACGAATTGTTGACCTTGGCCCAGAACACTTTCAACGCCAGAGCCTCCAGGTCCGCCAGGGTTATACAAGACGCTGCCCAAGAAGGGTTCTTTGGTAGCCTTGGCCCTGATCAGGTCAAGCTTGATGGTCTCTCCATCTCCAGCGCTGGTGTAGTCCAGAGGGACTGAGAGTCGAGCGCAGGTGAAGTTCTTCTGCAATTCGTTTGCTCTTTTAACCCCAAAGTCCAAGTTGCATTCGGACCAGTCGATTTTGGAGCCGTTTGAGCTCTTTGAATTGGATCTGATGCTCAGCGGTTGGCGATCATCCTTAGGCAAAGCTGAGGCCTGTGCTGAGTGGAGAAGAAGGTGGCTTAGAAGAACGGTTTGAAACTTCATGATGATGGAGTTACTGGAAGACTTGCTTAACGAACTTTTCAAAATCCATGGGGGCTATTTGTGATTTATATACATATATTCTATGGACTCTCACTTGGCCTCATCATCACTTAGCCAGCACTGCCTTGTTTGTTGATCCAAGGCGGTGCTTCTAGGCAAGCTAAGGATCCGCGCTGCATGGAGGGATCACCCATACGATTAATCCAACCAGATCGCAACGTGCAAGACTCCACTTTACGTGGCTCGCAGAGCTGAGCCTTGCAACTACGTAGCAGCGCAAGAAAAGACTTGAATGGGAAAGTGGACTCAGACGTTGACCAAGAGAGTGAGATTTTGGTTGGGGGCCAAAGACTTGGCATCAGCTTTGTTTTTCAACCCGTTGAGATCGACAGATGTTGGAGGCCTTGGCGACGCTTTTAGGCTACAAACACGTCATGACGAGGAACTGCCAAGTAAAAGGATTCACTCGTAGAATTAAGGCGCGTCAGTTAGCCTGAGGAGTTAGATGATATTGAGACAAGTTCAACAAGGAAGGAAAAAGAGGAGATTTGATGCTTCTTTACTGTTCCCTCAATTAAGTAAGCCTCAAAAATGTACCAATCTTCGATAATGTGGTCTATTCTTAGGCCATGCGTGATAGATCTTATGTCACACGGAAAAGACTAAAGGTTCTTGATACTGCGACATCTTATGGTTAATTGAGTTTAACGTATGACAACGGAAAGCCAATGCTCCAACCACTAGATCGAATAGCGCCTTACGGGGCGGACTGGGTTGGACTTGACACAAATTGGAAATTTTCCGATACAGAGTAAGCACTATAAAGCGGAGGAGACCTGAGATTTGTGAGCGTCATTCCTGCTCGAGAGTTATCTCCCACTCCGGTTTCAATACTCGGAGAAATGTCTGAATTCACAACGAGTCATCTTACTGTACCACGCTGACCGGTTACGAGGCTTTGGGCATATACTTCTTTTTATGTATTTCATACTTTATGCACCTCATGCATCTCCAGCCTTTGTCAGGCATTCTGCTTACGCCAGCGGTTCTTATGCTTGCACGTGTCGACATGGAAATCGAGATAGAAGTTAAAGCATAAGATAGACTCAACCAACTCTTTTTAGGACTAATACTGTATAAACTTCCTAACATTAGGATATAAAAGCCTAAACATCCTAGGCTTTTATATCCTAAACTCCTATTTCCTGTGATTTTCTCCGTCACCTCGATAGGGTAAGGGGAATTATTTCTGCACTGCGATAAATATTCCCAAGTCATTATCATTCCCTACTTGGATGAACTGACAGAAGAATACCGTGACGTCAGCGCCTGTAACACGCTCTTCCTTTGTGAAAAGGCTCTGTTCCGGGTTTAGAAGAACGAGAGGGCTGTATATGAGGAGTATGGAACTGCAAAGGCTTTCAGGGAGAGTACTGCGTTGAGTGGCGGAGAACAGAGCTCGTAGGAGTACTTGCAGACGGCCGCCTCCTCTTTGACTCTGTCCAGAGATCATACTGCTGACGTCTTCGTCGGACCATCTGTTCGTGAGCTTGCGATAAATAGCCATAGATTCCTCTTGAGTGAAACCAGCAGCCTTAATAGAAAGAAAACTTGCGCAATGCTTCCCTTGATATGCCTGAAGTCTCTACTTTGCTTGGCCGCGAGTCTTTGCATAGATGGGGATGAATAAAACGCTAGGCTAATAGTTATGATTAGGTTGAACGGGAAGATCCTTGTATATGAAAGATAAGGGTCTTCTTTGCTTTTGCTAGTCTGAGCCTTAGCTGCAGGGGTTTGAATGAGATATCAATTTCCTGGAATGTCATTCTAGCGAATGACTGTCGAACCTTGGACTTATAATACCCAGTGCCTTTTTCCATTGGTCCCAATAGAGAGCAAGGATATATATTGCGATGAGTCTTACGTGGGTGCACGCTCGAGGCAGTATCGTGGAGAAGGAAGCTCGTCCTCAGCAGCGCCGGATGACAATCTGGTCATATTAGGTAGTCGGGGTTTAGGCAAAGCTTAGGAACTCTTTAGGCTTTAGGTATAAGCTTAGGCTCCACCTTTAGGTAAGACTTCAGACTAAAGGTCTTCAGAAGTGGCAGGCAACCTTTAGTTCTGAGTTTCTTCTGTCTGATCCTGGTCGCCATCCTCAGCCTCGCTGTAATCGCTTTGCTCTGAGTTGCTATTTTTAAGCTCACCCTATAAACCCAGAAGCTCAACATCGATGCTCAGATTCTCATAATTATGACTTTTGTCTATTATTGCATCCTTGCTGTCGCTTTTAAGGGCGAAATCCTCATCTGTGACTTAAACTTGGCCCGGTTAGCCGCGTGTGCCCGCAACTTCCGCTTCAAAGAGCTGATACAAACTAGTAGTCTTTTGCGATGGCCGAACCGCAGCTGCACGAGAAGGTCTTTTGTCCTGTACCTTCATTACGTAATATGGCAGTGATTCATCTGGACCATTTGACAGTGATTCACCTGAGCATTGGATCTGACAGTGATTCACGACCTGGCCCCCCTTTGGCTCTTTACCTAAATCCACTGCAACTGAGATTTAGATTCATTACCTTTCATCGTCTCATCTTTTTTAAATCTCCTCCTCAATCATCCTCGCTGACTCTGTACTAACTTTCGAGATTTCACTCCCCTGCATCAGTCAGCCATGCCCAAAAGAAAGGCCAAAGGAGCCACTAGCACCAAGAAAGCTAAACGGAGAGTCGCGACACATGTGCCGAAGGGATTAAGTAAGTGATTGATATCTTACAAGACGATGTGCTAATCTCAACCAGCTCGTGCCCTCCGTGCGATTCGATCCTATCGGCATTGTGCCTGTCTTCTCAACCTGTCAGAGCCCATGCATCAGCTTATCAAGGAAATTATACACCTCATCAATGAACAGATGAGGATCGGGCCAGATGCTTTAGAAGCTCTTCAAGCAGGGGCCGAGAAGAACCTGATTATGGTTTTTTCTGGTAAGAGAAGCCTTCCATTAAAGGCACACTAGTCGTTTGTGACAATAATTGTAACAATCATCTTCAAGTATTCAACGAATTGCTTCTCACGCTGGACGTACCACCATTCAGAAAGAGGACATGGAGACTTTTGGTACTCTTCTTTGAATCGGTTTGCCCCAATGGGTTTATCCATGCCAGGTGAAGTTATCCAGGCGGCTGACGTTGGGGAATGATGGTGGAGTGGGACAAGGATGAGTTTCATCAGACGACTGGTTCGATGCGGGATAGCTATATCACTCTCAAGAGGTACAATTAGACTGTACGCACTAGAAAGCAATGAGTCCATTAATGGAAATTCTCTGATTTGTGTCAATCAATTGTAACTATCCCTGAAGTATTTTAGTCTGTTCCCTTCTCAGCCAATGCTATGTTTTTAAACATACTGGTGGAGGTAGTAAATTGCAAGGAGCTAAGCGAGTCTGCACCATCCTGAGCTCTAGAAAGCAATTCTCTTCTTGCTATTATGCATAACACCTTTTGAGACTAAAAACTCAGAACCAGTTAGTTCAGTAAATTACTTGCGCACTGGTTGGCACCAGCCACCTTAGGATGCGAGTAATGGCAATATTAAAGGACGCGACTCAGCGCAGTGCCAGTGCTCAATTTTGATGTTTTCGATGTTGCTCAGACCCCTAGACTTTTACTTCGGTCTCCTGTCTCCTTCGACGTTCTCCTAGAACTCAGAGTAGAATAATGTGGCCTGAGTTCCAAGTGAAATGGAATTCATTGACCCAGTTCTCAGGAGGAACGGTACTTGGCGGGTATATGCAGAGGCTCTTGATGAGGCGGAGAGTCGCTGATGGGGCACGTAAAATCTATCTCCATCGGGGTGTTATCCATCCATTGACTTGTTAGATTTGGGCTTGGTAGGCCTGCCAAGCTTCAATCGTGTCCACAGCAAGCCTCAGCGGCTCGATAGCAGCCGGGTACCCGACATCGGCAATGGAACCACCTTTTTCAATGGTCATCCGATAGTCGCGGTGTTGGCTATTTACGCGTATGGCCTCGTGTCTTGTCTACATGAGCCCCATGTTTTGCCATCGCTACCATGGTATCCGTCAGCCACACCCAGATGCCCGATTTTCGAGCTCTCTGCAAGCGTCGTATGAAGCTACGGTGGTATCCCATTGATGAGGGTGAGACAGATTACACTTCATAGGTTAGTGGCCGCTCAATTCAGGATGACTAACGGCATGTTATCACTTGGGCTATATTTGCTCTCGAAGCAGCCGATTCTTGCAAGCGGGTATGCGTGGAATTCATGGATGGTGTGAGGAATTCTAACCGGCCTAGGTGCGCAAGTGGTTGCAAAGATATTCGAATGAGTCTTACGCTGCCCAAAGCTGATGAGACGGAATATTCTAGCCTCCTTCAAGCTTCCAGGTAATCGAATTTCTCGGTTTGCAAAAAGAACGGTATTCAGCACCTGACTGAGCCAGAGTTCACACGCTGGTGGAAATAGCCTTGATAGCGACCAAAGGAGAAGGACCGATAGCATTCACATTGGTATTGAGATATTGCTACTGCTTTATAGGAACTTTCTCGGAAAGTCTGAGTTGCAGATTCAAAAATCAAGTCCAGTGTAAATCTTGGAATGCGGCTTTGTTCAGGACACCATTGTACCTCTTGAAGGGACGTACGACACGCAGCGTTCCACACAGAGCACTGGTCATCTGTATGGCTTAATCCTGGGCGATAGTTTGGGTCCTAGCAGTTCAGACCAGCCTCTGCATCTGGGAAAGTCTTATCTATGGATACCATACCCGGGTTTGTGCTCTAGCCGCTCATCAAGAACGCGTCTGTACGCGAAAACAGCAGACTTGCATCCAAATTAATGTGTGCATTCATCGAATAAGTACATACATACTTTATCAGCCGCCTTGTGGGCGAATAATCCTGATGGTGATACGGTGGTGAAAACGCTTGCAAGACGTACCGCCTGGACCCATGCTAAAAGGATGATAAAGATTAGACCATAAGATAGTCTAAACGTATTCTTCTTAGGATATTTTATATAATGTTAGGATAAGAAAGCCTAAACTTTAGTATATCTGGCATCTTGATGGTTCAATGCAGCACAATGTTCGCTCATGAGATTTTCGGTCGGCGACTCATCTTCGTGCTAGTCTGAAAGGCCTCAGTTCAGATCCCGTTCAGAATTGAGACCAAGAGTCAATCTTGTTGCTGAGTGTATAGTATCTGACTTTGGCTTTACCAAGATCATCATTGCATCTCACGATAAGTCCAGTCACTTTGGTTTGAACTCATTGACCACGGCAAAGGCTTCATTTCTTCAACAAATTCCTTACTCTCATCCATCTCAAGCGTAGACTCAAAGCCAAAGAAAGCAGCCTCTCCAATATTGCTGGTACGAAGCCAAAACTTGAGACTTGCATCGCCGCTGGGTCAACCGCATATATATGTATATATAGGTCGTTGACTTTTTTCGTCTTGCCGCTTTCGCTTAGCAGCTTGTATTGCTTGTGAGAGGAGATATTATGTCCGTTCACCATGAATTCAATGGTTGGTCAAGATAAGTTTTCGCCATTCGGAGTGGCCCTTCGACTTCATTTGGATGAAGCAACCAACAGTACCAAACCCTGACTCTCAAGCTAGCTCGTCCCTTAGGCCACGTTCCATTGAGACGAACAGCGGGGGATGAGGGTATTGTCCTTGACTTCACGGGGCTCTTGCCCCTGAGAGATTTCAGGGACGGTGTCAGTCCACCCCATAAGCTCATCCTCGCTATTTCAGTTTTTGAAACTCTTGACGAAGTGTTCAGAGTGCTTCCACGCTTTCGTAAGACTTGAAGTGCCTCTGGAAGCCGAGTTTGGAGAAGGGCCTGTCTTTCCTTGTCTCGCTCGGCTATGCCCTCAATATATAGAAAGGTACTTAGTCTCGTCTCCTATAAGCAGATGAGATATGTTGGATAAGGTGGGTAAGCGGGAGGAGGGGGAGGAGGTTTGGTCGTCTTCTGCCAGCACCTGGTCCAGGAATTGCTGGGTGTTGTCTTCTGAAGGCACCTGGACTACATCTCGCAGCGCTGCCCAAATTTGGCCTAAGCTTACACCAACTGTATATGTCAGTTGACTTTCCGTTTGAGCACTCTCTTCAGGTTCGAGACCGTCGACGAATTTATTGATTTGCTCTTTGTTGTAGTCGTATTGGTCATCTATCATTTCGTCTGCATCTGTCATGACTGCATCTGGTTCTCTATGACGGAAATCTTTCAACGTAGGTAGACCAGCCACATTATAGTCGCTAATCTTCCACTCCGATTTCGCATAGTTGCAGGTCAAAGTGAACACCTCGAGGTTGGGGAATCGTAAGATGTTGAGGTACTTGGGGATCAAGAACATGCGTATGCCGTAGGGCGGCTATATAAAAGTAGATAAGACCTCTGTCAGGTCGCTCAGTCCCACACTTCCATCACATATCTTCAGCCACTGTTCTCCGGTTGGATGCTTGTAGCACTCTCTGTAGCTTTTGATCACTACCTCCCCTTATTCAAGTTCGTGATTGCCGATCTGTCGTTGTTTAAAAGGCTGAGGAATATGTTGGCTGTAGTGAAGTGAGCTTGTGCTCTCTCAGCCCAATCCAGGCCAGATCCAGTATATATATAGTTTCCTTTGTTCAGCAAGGGTTGAACATCACAGCTGTAAATCTGGCCCAAGTAACATCCTCGCATCTTTGGCATCTCAGTTTCCTTGGCGGTGCTGAGTCAGAGCAATCCACATAGGCTGCCTCTGGGTTCTTCTTTCGATAGTCTTCGCGATTGTAACCGCTAAGACAGCCGGACACCCTGAATGGCGTTCCTGTCTCGTCTCACCATTGTCGATGTGCTCCTTTAGGCGTGGCCAGTACGTTTTCGAAGTCTTTTCGGTGGCCTGCCTCTCAGATAGGAGTTCGACCGGTGGAAGGAAAATGATTCAAGACATTTTGGCGAAGGGGTGTAGAGAGTATTCTTGTCTTTCCTTAAGCGAAACTGCAGAGCTTCTTGGCCCAAACACCAGCGGATGAAAGAACAGCCAAATCTTGCACCTAATTTTGTCGCTTGGCTTCACTTAGCTAACCCACTTGGCCAGCCAGTGAGCTAGGACTAGGTATGTTTCAGCTTCGGACTGCATATAGTGCGTGGACAGATATATTGATGGGTACCTCTCTTTTCATGTCTTCTTTTGGAATCGGGATCTTTGAACACCTTTTTGCAATGTTGGCAGAAAACCTCTTCCCTTAGATGTTGGCTTTTGTAATGTCGATTGGCACTGCTCTTGTCTGCGAAAGTGATCTCACATTCCATCGTGCTGCCTCGTCGGGAGTTCCAATGTCGCAACTAACTGGCCGATTCATTATCGGAGTCTGCTCATAGCACCCGCGGTTTGGGTTGGCTACCATGCTTTTGTTTTTGAATAACTAGTAGCCGTGCATTGGCGAGCGAATTGTTGGTGAACTTCCTCTTGGGCTTGGTCTATGTCTATATACTGGCCTTCCTTCATAACGAGCGAGGACCCAGCTCTTGGGGCGAAAGGGTTGCTCGTAGCATAAGACATTTGCTGTCAAACTGTCACACCCAACTTCCTCCATCATCCTTGTCTTGGATGTCTGCGTTCATCTGTAACATGTTGTCGATAATGCATTTCATGATTCGACAGTTTGATAAAAACCTGCTCAGTCGAGAGAGGGCATGTTCTTGCCGCGTGAAGGGAGTTCTTCAAGCACGAGGCTCACCCCTCCACATCTTCATCATTGCGCGTATGAAGCCCAAACTTGAGACTTGCGTCGCAACTTTCCAAGGTCTTGATCAAGCTGCCCATCTACGATCTGTCCTTGGAGCCCGATATCTTGAACGTGGTCCAATTGAGTACCAACTTGGATGTCAGTTGCTCTCATAAAGAAGCTAGGGAGCTCCACTGGCATTCCTGTGAGACAGCTGATAAGAGGTATATATATATAGACGTAATTCTGTTGTCATACCAATGTCTGTCGCCAGTGCAATCAAAATCCAGCATTATTTCTAGTCTCTAGAAGGTGTGCTAGGCGGTCAACGCGGAAACGTGGCAACTTCATGTTGCGTACCAGCATGGTGTCGACCAAAGGGTCACAGACAAAGGCGAGTCTTGGAAGGAGGGCAGCCTAAATAAGTCTTCGGATTTCGCCAATGATGACGTTGATTTCCTTAGAGGTCAAGACAAGGTTATTGACCGCGAGGCGCTCTCGAGCGACGACATTGAGATACGGGAACTGCCACTCTTTCCCAGTAGTCGCTTCTCATCGAAAGGATCGAAAGCCAAAGACGGGTCAAATTCTTCGTCGCCCTGTTCTTGTCCAGCCGGTTGGTGTATCCCTCGATATGCAACGCAAAGCCTTCCATTTTGGTCATTGCGCTTAGCGCATCTCCAATCTGGATCGGAAGCATAGCTTCAGTTTAGGTGGAGGGTCGAGCATAGTTTCTGTGGTAGAAAATGCGGTTCGGGTAGAGGAAACTGAGGTAGGAGCTTTGCACCTCGAAGTTTTGTGTCTTGTTGAATCTCTCGAGCTCCGTTGTGTCGATATCATCAAGTTCGATGATATCTCCCCAGTCTTGATCATTATCCTCGTCTTCTGATATAATATATCGCCGAAACTTCCTGCTGAAGTTGTGAGCGTCATTGGCCCAAGAACGGATCTGTCCTGGCTCGTGACTCGAAAGTTCGAAACCACAACTCTTTGCCTGGTAAAGCCGTAGTGCTCATTTTGTATTCCAGTAGCACTATTGGCTTGTTTCTCATGGGTTTCCAGTCGTTTCAAACCACCGCGTTTATCAACGCTTGAACCGATATATACTCGGGTTTCCACCGAGGGCTCACATTTGATAGAGGAGGCCTTTATAAGCCAGCCACCATTGGAGGATATCGAAGGTTTCGTGACAACACTGGCATGTCCTACCCGAACAGCGATGTTGACATACGTGATCCAGTGGTAAAAAGAGTCTCTTTGACTGGAGGAGGCTGTTCGTTCGCAGGGCTAGGTTCCAGTTCATGGGTCTCTGTTGTGTGGGCAGAGTGAGCCATTGTTGGTTGCCTAAGATATATATAAAAGACGTATGGCAGTGCCCGAAACATCAAACTACGGCGTGATCAAGTACACTGCACTCATGGGGGCGATAGGTTCAGAGGTAGAAAAGAGGTTGTTGGCATAGTCCATGCCTGCCTTGGTCACCTTTTGCTTGATGATATTATGTTGCGGGTAGCCCACTTCTTTAACTGTGTAAAGGGAGTGTAATGGAGTTGTGGTGGGGTAGTCCTTTTTACCGTTGGGGAGCAGAACCGGTGTCTTTATCATGTACCGTGTAAGGACCTGGTGAGAGTCCATAGTGCTCTTGATCTGGGTAACGTTCATGTCGGGCACAAACCTATCAACAGTATTGCAATACGCCTTCATGGAATCTCGGGTATGCATAGCTCGAAGCACTTCAACGCTCGCAGCGTCCTCGGGGTCGTCAGGGATCCACGCGTCTGCCCTGCGGAGGTTCGCTTCAGCTCTTCAGCACTAGTCAAGAGGTCGCTAGTCAGCTTGCCGAGGCAGGTGCTATGTTGTATACTGTGCCTCTGCCTTCCCCTTGGAAAGGGTGTGCAGAAGGGAAGAGGTGGGTGACGGTGAAGAAGCTACGGAGGCCCTCATGGGGTGGGGGACTTCTAAGCACGGGATCCTTGGCACTAAGGTTGAGTTTATACTCGTACTCCTTGTCTTGGAAATGCAGTCGTGTATATATAGGTGGCTTAGACACAAAGGATTCCAAGCAGGCCCGGTATTTGGGTAATCCGGTGGACCGGGTGCCTAGTACCCTTGGGGTGTTTCGGTAGTCAATGACTTCAAAGTCGATCATAGGAAAGCTCGTGAGAGGTAAATCCTTATGAACTTATTGCCACTCCTTTGTAGCTGCCTTCTCGACTCGGCGTTGGTTGGGCGGTATGCGAGACGACATGTTGAGTACTGGGACGCACGCTACATATCAGCGACAAATATCCTAGCTTATATAGTCTCCCATTCTCAGACTTATCTGTGCAATTCACGAATGTTAAGGTGACGATGGAACACGGTTGGGCGGGTGCTTGCTTGTGAAATGTATTCTGTACTGCGTTGAAGTCGCTGTAACTCATATTCATGTCAACCTGTATGGCGTTGACAAGAGGGGCCTTGTTGGCAAAAGTTGCAAAAAGTTGAGTGTCCATGTCGGACTCGAAGTGGAGTGAGGAATTTGTCCCTGGCGCTCATTGCATTTGCGAGTTCGTTCCTCCGTCGCGACTAGCAAGGCCGACTCGCTGGCAAAGTTGGGTGAAGGCCGCCGGAATGAATGGGAGCAATTAAGACAGGGAGGGACTCTTCGTCGAAGGCCTCACGAGCCCTCAGAAGCTGAACCTCGGCTATGATGCGAAGAGAGTGGGCAACACCAATCACAACTTTGTGACCCTCGATGATCAAGACAGACCAAACTTCAGCGTGGTCGCTAACCTCACGCTCAGATTCCAGGGCAGCCTCTATCTCGGCCTTGCATAACTATTGAATCTTGGCTGGAGCTGAGCAAGATATCTCGGGGATCGAATTCGTTCATGTCATCATCGCCACTGTCGTCAAGCATTCGACATCGAATTGACATTGAAGATCTCTTGATTCGGCTTGAACTCTGCAAGGTGAAGGAATCCCGTCTTGAGTCAGGGTGGTATGCCCCGTGTTAGAGAGGGCAATTTCCCCTGCCTTCCACCTATAACCGGACTCTCAGGTAGGATCCGTATAAGAATTCCGCTAGATTGTTAATCGGAGCACGTAGCAGCAGACGATGTCGTTGAAGAGCCTGCAGACGAGCCCGAAGGTCAGCAACTCCTCCTCTGGCGACTATGAGCTCAGGGTGCTCACTCGTGATCTGGTATCAGGGTCGCGGGTCAGGGAAGCTATGCCCTCTGGAATGGCGCACTCAGGTTTCGACAAAGATGGTCATTTCCGAAGAGTTCTGTGATCGGAAACGACGATAGACTCGGTCATTATCTTCCCAGTAGAAAGAGAAGCTTGGGTGTCTATTCCAACCTCGTAGGCTTTTCCTCGATTTCGCCAGGGCACTGGGATCTCGCCGTTCTAGGCCTGATGTATATATAATATAAGGCTTTTTACATTTGGGCCTCATAACGTCTGTTCAATGTAGGATGAGATGCATTGTGCTCATGATCCGCATACGTGTATAAAGGCCAGCACAGTCACCAACTCCAAGGGGAGCAATGGTACCAGGACCTCTGGAACCTGAAGCCGCCATCCACGTACATTGCCGGGAGAGGCGCTTCGGAGTGCGTCATTCAGGGCAAGGATCTTGTTTCGTGACTCGCCGGCTTCGGTCAAAGTTTCCTGCACAAAGGCAAGGAAACTGCGTTGAAAGTAGCCATGGTGAAGTCTGAGATATCAGTATTCGCAAGTTAAGAAACGATCATTGTTCGGGAGTCATACATTGTTATATAATTATAATTGAGATAATATCCCAAGAGTGCTGTCACCAGTCTGAATAACTACAGCTATGCTTGTAGTTCTCATCGGAATGAGACTGATAAACCTTGACGATGTTGGTGGCGGCCTCGAGCTGGTGCTTGGCGTTGGCAGCGTTCTCGTCGACCGCGGACAGGACATAGCCGGGCTAACTAGAGATTGGCTGCTTGGTGTCCTTGTTGGTGAGACTGTTGTGTTTCTGGTGGCGGGTGATGAGGCGCATTAGGTATGCCTATGTGTAGGTCTAATCCTTGTGATGCTAACCTTAGATGTATTGTTGGGGATCCTTGGGGTTGGGGTTAACCTCTGGATATGTGAGGGAACGGGACGGCTTAAAGTCAGTCAGCCAGCCTGTTTGGGCTCTCCGACACTGGTGAGGAAGAGTCGCTGCCTTGATCTGCAATTCATATATGAATCGGGCTTGTCCTGGTCCGGGTGGTGCGTCACATGCGTCAATTGTGCCGCGCACTTCATATACTCGGCATCGTAGTCCGTAGTTGGACAAAGACTTCTTCCTCAGTCTCTCGGGAGATATGGGGAATGGGCAGTTGCCCATCCTTCTCCCTTCGAGTTCAACTAAATTGGCTCCGACTACCGGGGAGCTGTTGCAGATGATGTTTCCACAAAGCCCTGCAAGAATGTTAGTAAAAGGGAATCTTTTCGAAGAGGATGTATGAACTTACTTGAGGCTTGGCTCGGATAGCATCATCCTGATCGGTCGTGATCCAGACGACGTCGATACGGGGCCATCCAGCAATTGCATGGTTCTTTGACCCATTGAGATGATCAAGTAGCTGTACTAGATCTTCGACTGGACGTAAACCACAGGCGCTTTTGTTCTGGAGGACGTCGATAATTCCGGCACGTCATGGGCGGCAGAATATATATAGTGCTGTAATGAGAGAGTGTGAAGATAGAGAGCTGAGGAAAGCTGGTACTATCTCAGTACAGCTGATGGAGAAGTGATGAGGCTGGCAGAAAATCACTGCGAGCCAGCATATATAACTATCATCTCCAGCTTCAGATTCAATAAGAAGGCAGATAATCTTAGTTGAAGTGTGGGATGATGATTCTCCTAAACCTGGGAGGAAAGGGTAGCTTTTATAGTTTTCCAAAAGAGGTCAACACCTCAGGCTGACAGACATGACGTTGACTTTGTTGAGATGCTTGTATGCTCCTGAAATCAAATAGCAAAGACAAACCTCCAATGCTTCTCACTTTACGTTCAAGCGTTGAATAGGTTGCTATTCAAACTTTACATGATTGTGAACTGTGTTTTCAAAACTTCTATGATAGGAGATTTCCATTTGCCTCCCGAAGTTTGCTCATTCTCAAAGGAATTTGTCCAAGAGGACCAAGACGGAGATGCCGAGCTTGATAGACGCGATCACGACATCGATGATAGAAACTTTGGTCAGTATTGTAATCAAGTTTCAAGTACCCAAGGTTTCTCTGTTGAGGTCCCAACATCGCTATCTCTTCGGTGTTCGGGTTGCCTCCAGTTCCCCGATGTTGCCCAGTTCTCAGAGATATCTTCCCTGTTTGACAGTACTCGGGTTGAAGTATCTTCAAAAGGTATGTAATTAACCTGAATATCATGGCAAGCAACTTGTAGTAGACTTGGTCCCGGTTATCAAGGTACCCTCTGGAAAGGAATGTTGAGTGACAAGCTTCTATTAGAAGCAACCCCCCTCCCAATCCTACTTCATCAAGACATTCGACTTCCCAGCCACCTCAACGAAGAATAAGAATCAACGTCATTGAATAGCTTGCTTTTCACAATCTCCTTCGACTCTTACTAGATGAGTACCGTGAGTCAGAAGTGTACGGATTGTCCCAAATCAGAACCTATCATGATATGACTTTTTATTTGAGACCCCAGTAGCTTGCCAAAAGTCTAGCTTTCGCCACAAGGCTCAGTTACAAATAATCCTTCTGGGCAACAACAAAGATACTATACAGTATCTTGACATTTGCTATAGAAATTACCTAGTAGCTTGCACTCTGCCTAATGAGTCAAAGGCAATCCCTCGTCTTTTGGCCAAGACAGGAGGCCTCTGCATCCTAACCGTGTTTGTCACCTACCCATATTTGTCCAAACCAAACCATACTCTGAGTCAAAAGACAAACCAAACTTCATGTTCTGACTCTTTCTTGGATATTGTGTTGCAAACAATAGAACAATCGCATAATGTTCTAAATGTGTAGCAAGTTCAGTTGGTAGCAACATCGGGAAGAGGTTTGTGTTAGTTTCGTCTGAAGTTTGTCACAAATAGCAATCCTAAGATTAAGAAAACTTAGATAACTTTAGGCTAAGGATATCTAAGCTTATAAATCTCTTGGCGAGTCTTCGTCGCTTGTTGCTGGTATTTGCTGAAACCAATGAACCAATCCAAGTTTCTCGCATGACTCCTTTTTAGCAAAGCGTGAGTATGAGTAATTCTAGCAATTGTAACATTTGCTAGCGATGTAGCAAAACCACGCTAATAAATATGAATATGTCATCGATATTGGCTCCCTCTTATCTGAATCCTTCCACCTGAAGCTCTGCTCCGAAGGAACAGTTGAATAACATCACCCCATGTCGGTCCGATGCCGCCCGATTAGTCCTTTCCAGGGCGCTTGGGACAGTTGGAAAAGCGGGTCTTCACTCTAACGACTCAATTCACCCAAACCTTAGCAACCTTATCGCAGGTATAAGTTGAGACTACAGCACCATCATTCTCTAGAATCTAGTAGCTCTCAAGCAAAGATTCTGCTGAAGTGCTTTTGTGCTGATTCAATTACGAAAAGATCAATGAATATCGTGATGGCTGTGTTTATAACCCCTGTCGCCAAAACCTGTCAAAACCCTGGCATAGGTCTGACGATCAGCCCAAAAGCGCAGGGTTCTTCTTGATTGGGAATCTGATGTAACTGTAAGGCTGGCTCCGCGACTCCCCTTTCATTTCGTGATTTTCGTGGTTCCCGTCGCGACGGGTAGGTCTGGTCGTGAGTTGGGAATAGCTTCTACCTCAACCTGGGCAGAACAGGTATCATTTCAAGAATTAAACTACTCTATAGTGTGTGAATTGAATCATTAACTCATCCTCCGCTCCGTAACGCCCAGCAATGATGCAACTAGTTGTCGAGTTCGGCGTAAGCATACCAATCGTCTTCAAATCCCCAATTTCCGCCACTATCATCATGATTAGCTTCAAAACACCAGGAAAGCTCAAATAAACACCTACGAGGCCTTGGAATCGTTCTTTAAGAAGCAATTAGCATTAAGATCCTTGATCTGCTGTTTCAAACGCTTTCCGAAGACGATGCTTGCACATTTGACGCCAGTATGCAGACTCGAGTCCCTGTCGTTCATATTGCCGCAGGCCTCCATACAGTCTTCAATGGTGTATGTAACCATGGGAACGTAATCGAAAACAGGACCACTCTTTCCTGGAGAGCCTTGGGGTGCGTTGACGCCGCACCACCATTGGAACTGATAGCCGGTGTTTGTCTTGTATCGTGTCTCGTCATTCTTCTTGTCGGGGCAGTTCAATTCCAGGAGATCTACTGAAGAAGGAGCCCTGGGAACATAAGGAGCTGTGTCATTCTCGGCCGTGGTGTTGTCGGGCGTTGGGCATCTGGTGGGTTCTGATGTCGCGGCGGGCGCAGACACAGAGTCCGACGAACAATCACTACTATTAGGACAGGAATGAGCGTTGTACATCACATATTTTCGAGTCATAACTTACGACTTGTTGGCCAAAGCGGCGCCTAATCCTCCTCCTACACCTGCACCGACAACGATAGCCGTACATAGAGCGACAAGAGCAGCAAACGCCCACACTCCCAATCCAAATGGAAGCCTTACTCCTCCCTCCGACGATGGTTGATGATACCCAGGTGGTACATAGTAATTGCCGTTGTGATCGTATCCGGGAACTACCTCGGGAGCCTTGTACGCGGCATGATCAGGATCTGAATTGACCTGAAGGCCTTCGCTATCGGGGATAGGTGAATGTTGAGGGACTGGCGAATGTTGACTCATCGCGAAGCTCGAGATAAACAAACACCCTCACACTTTCCAAGCGCTCAAATAATGAAAGAAAAGGAATGGGAATGGGAACGGAGACAGGGAAAAGGAGCGGATCAAAAGGATCAGTCGGACGGTAACAGCTGGGGGCGCAGCTCCATCGCTTTATAACGACGATCCTTTCGTAAAAACTGGTTTCAAAAAGGCATGTCAGGCTCCGATCTATAAGCTGACCGCATCAAACCCGCAAATCATGGCCCGTTTGGCCCCCATGTTGTCGTCGCAGTACTAAGAATATCCCTGCGAATACAAATCGCGGTATAAATTAGAGTGGACATTGGTCGCATCATGTCGACAATTTGGACTAAATCTTACCGCGTAGGAGGATCTCGGCAGGGGTAAGAGGTGCTTATCCATGAATCAGAAGGTTTTCTCAAAAGCAAGTTTAGAGGGAAAATGAATCTGATAGGTCGACGTGCGATTGCAACCTTTCAGCCGTGAGGCTCAGCTACGAACAACCAAGCGACAGAACTCTGGGCAAAATACTCAGCCATTCAGCCCTGTGTTGGCCCTATTTAGGGCCCGTCTTGGGTGACATCTTCGGTGGCATTTAGTGGTCCCAGCATGTTGAGGTGGCATCGGTACAACTATAAAAATCCCGCTATCACCAAAATGGTGCCAGGTCTCAGCGCAGTTTTCTACCAATGACAGCCGAGAAACGTCAGTTTGTTGTCATGCTTCCACGATATCGAGTCACATGTTAACTTCAAATTCGGTATTAAACTAGGTTCAGGTAATTTAATTGAATTTGTGAGCAGTGTATGCGATGGCTTAGGTCAATTGATGTTGCTCACATCAATATCAGAACCGCTCTTGTCTCAGACAAGCTCCTTGAAGACGCTTGACAAAAGTCAGAGGGCAAAATGGTATCTATCAAAACGGATGTTTCTGAATACGCAGTACGCAATGCTGGAAGGATTGAATGACAATCTGTTGGAGGAAGGAAAGGGCGAATCGTTGGAGGTTGTCTTTGGGATTTGACTTCTCTCGTCTTCTTATTATGCTGCACGCCCTGCTACCCTCTTAAGCTCAGCTGGACTGATACTGATAAGTCTGCCGTTATGGATAATCAAGCCAGTAACAACGGAGCTTTTCTCTTATTCAATAGCTATTTGATAAATGCCGATGTGACTTGATACAATGTGCAAGGGTTTCTGTGCTAGACACAATAGTTGGACAGTGATTCACTCACTGGCTGTCACTTTCAAACTCACCAGCTCATATACAATCTCTTTTCCATTCTCACCTTTATGTCTTCTTTCGCTATTGTTCCCTTTGGGGTAGACTTAGCACCATGAATTCTTTCACATCACACGACTTCATCACAACTCCGTCTTCTTACCAACTTCCCAGCATGATACATAAGAGACCCGGAAGACCATCCCACGGCCCCGGTACAGATGATAGAAGGTATGGAGTATGTGCAACAAGGAGAACGAAGCCGAAAACAGTGCTCTAGATCGCAGATCACTCGACAGCGCCGACTTCGAAATAGATTCACATGCCAGTACCGCATCGCCAATGTCTCTACCCAGACAAAAGAGTGCACCATCTGCGGAGAAGAACTGCCAGAGGTTTAGGTTTTGGTGGTAAACTACTCACACGTCTTCTAGCAAAGACGCCTTACTCCCTATCCGTTTTAGAAGCCACAAAGCTTGTGGGCCCTAAAGAATCATAAAGACTACCTAAATCTTACCTAAATTTATATATAACTTTAGGGAATCATGAATTCAAGATTCTTCCTGAACCCTCAGCACATCGACTGTCTGACCAAGGTCGCAATGCCTCAGCGTAAGCGTATGGCGCGGCAACGGATCGTTCACGATGATACCGACTCGGAAGGCACTCCCGTCCTTCTTGTCCATACCCCATTTACCAATAATACAATCGACTCAGAAGCCTTCATAGATATCGGTCCTACAAGCCTTACATCGCCTAAAGAGATGTTCAAGCTTCTCTCCACGACGAATCACATTTTCCGCCATGCTGTGATAGCCTCCTTCTGTTTAAGCGCAGGAACCCTATCGAACAACAGCTCTATTCTCGCTCGAAACTACAACGCGGTGATAACAATGCTCATGTGTTAGTCAATATGGGCGCATAGCCTGTTGAGATTGGTATGGCGGGTCTCTTTCTAATATCTTCCCGTTAGAGTTCGCTTGAAAGTCTGTCACTCAAGCCATACGTCCAGTCTGATCATAGTGTCAGCTAACTATGATCTTAGATGTCCTTTTCTAGACACTTCGCAGTAACCTACCATGGCACTAGTATCCTACGGCTTAGCATTGCCTTTATACTTGATGACGACTGGATACGCTCTACGAAAAGGGATCTTACGGCAACCATTCAAATTATCTTCCTTGACAAAAGGATAAATCTGTTTCCTTCATGACTTTCAAGGCTTTGAATTTCATTACTTCATTATCCTTGATTCACAATCGTCACAGCTCCTTTTGAGCCTAAATCATCTACGAAACTAGGGCGTAATATGACGATCGAGGGCTAACACTGGCTTTACGAAAACAACTCATGAATAAGCATCATCACCATGTCGATTATTACAATAAGTCCTTAGGTTGACTGATCTCAATAACAAAATATTAAATATTTATTTCCAAGCTCCCATTGCTCAACAGTTCCTGAGCCTGAGTATCGAGCCGTTGGATTAAGGATGAGCACATTTGTTTCTTAAGAGGTTCATTATATCAATTAAAAGTCCGAATATATGCTAATCCGAAAGTATTGGGTCACTATACCAAACCGAGTGCAGGTTGTAAGTACCTTAGTGTTGATGGGCGTAATCTTGGGTATCCACGTGATCATCCCGACCTTCGGATCCACATGAGCTCACGTTCTCAACTGGGCAACACCTAAACACCAAGTCAAGATATCCCTCTCTAAAGGGTGACCGATATCGCATTCAACACCCGACACTGAATACCGAATATGCCATTGGCAGCCCGTTGAGTTGCTCTCAATGGCGTCGCTAGAGGCTTTAGCTATAGATACACACCCCCGCAACAATGTATAACCGCGATTCAAGGATAATGCGCAAGCTCCTCGGCAAGGCTGCCACCGACACCCCCGCAGGCGATTCAGCCAACCTTTCGATAACAAGCGCGCCCGCTTCGACCATCTCAGCCTCATTTCGACCCACGAAGTCGCAAGATGCCGTCTACCGAGCTGGTGTCCCGATATTGGCCCTCGATGTATCTCCCGATCGAAGAGCCGCCGTGTTGGCAGGTGGGCACATATTGAAGACGGTGGTACTCGACGATCCGCATAACTTCAATTTCAACTTTCGCGAGGGTGTAGACTTGAGATCTGTGATCACCGCTCAGCCCGCCGGGTTAAAGGGCAACCAGGCGGCAGATCAACTCAGCATACGCGATGTCAAATGGCACGGTGGTTCGACAATCTTCACGGCTTGCGCAAACGGCAAGATCTTCGCGTACGATGTCGCCCGGGTCGGATCTGGCGCATCCGAGCCATTGGAGTATATGCAAATGCAGGAGGATTCACGCCAGGTTAATACCCTAGATGTAAATCCTCACCTCAAGAGCTGGCTTCTATCAGGCAGCCAAGATGGCATGGCGCGCGTTTTCGATACGGCAGCGCCTCTCCAAGGACGATCCGGCGGCATTACCTTTCGCCAACGCTTTGCGCCTCTGAAGTGCATCGACTCGGTCCGTCAAGTTAAATGGTCTCCCAAGGTGGGACATGAGATGGCATGCTGTACGGAGGGCGGAGTGGTGCTCAAGTGGGATGTGCGACAGCCAGCAAGGCCGCTGCTGAGGATTAATGCGCACGAGAAGGCATGCGCAGCCATCGCTTGGCATCCTGATGGAAACCATCTTATCAGCGCTGGTAGAGATACAAAGCTCCACGTCTGGGACCTTTCAAGTTCGGCCGATAAACGACAAAAACCCAAATGGTCCGTTACAACGCCTGCACCTATTTGGACTATCGCATGGCGACCTGGCCTGTGGTCTGCTACGGCACAGAACAAGCGTGTTGCCCAAATAGCAGTCTCATACGACGAGAGCAGCTCCCGTCGGTATGGAACTTCAGCAGTACATATCTGGGATTTGGCTCGGCCGACCATGCCTTACAAGGAAATTGAGAGGTTTGACGCTTCACCAGCTGCTCTGTTATGGCAGGATCAGGACATGCTCTGGACAGTTGGACAGGATGGCCTATTCGCGCAAAATGATGTTGCTTATGCGCCCAAGGTCATTGATCGCCAGTCTACTTCATCTGTAGCATTTTCTCCCAAAGGTGATGTCATGATGTTCCTTGACGAACGATCGCATCAGAACAACCGCCCTCGGCCTCCCGTTACACACCACGCCGAGATCGTACCGCGCGGCCCCTACGGCTCAAGTCCCAATGCTCCAATGCTGAGTATCAGCCGTAGCGATTCGGAGGAGGATGTGGTGGGTAGCTTTCTCGGCCCCAGACGGCGATTAAGTCGGAGGAAAGCAGGGAGATCTACTCATCTGAGCACAACACCACCATCTGGCTCTGGCCTTGCTGATGATAACAAGCAATTCCTCGCACTCGACCAGGCCATCAATGTTACTGGTCTCTACAAAACCCAGCAAACAATGGCATTTGGCCGATTGCCTGCTACGAAAGCTACACATATCTACCAATATCTCTCAGGACTATACCTCGAGACGCTCCAACAGGAGTTACCATACGTTAATGACGGCAAGCCGCTCAACAAGCGAGTCGCTATTATCTTAGAACACTATGCTCGCGCTGCCGAAAGTGTTTCATCCTTCCGGTTAGCCCAGACATGGCGGGTCTTATCCTACACAGTCGGCCTGCTCCTCGATCGTCGCGCTCAATACCACCTCGACGTCCGTCTCGGACGCTTTCACAAAGTGAAAATAGAAGAGAGAAAGGGAAGTGGAATGCTAAAGCCCGTTGACCTTTTTACTGCTAGTCGAACCCCCGGTGATGAAACGCCCAGACGTCCTTCTGCAAAGTCAGGGCTCGGCAGCCGCTCTCTGAGCACTCGATCTCTCCTCGCGATGGGATTTGAAAGCACCTCCAACGTCCCGACTCCGCTTGCGCGACCGGTCGATGCTGCCGAGAACAAAGAGCATGCGCAACAGGTTGGCAAGAGACTTGCAGCTGTCACGGAGCCTGATGAACTTAGTCTTGGGCCTGGCATAAATGACAGGTTCGAAGACACCCCCCGACGGCGCCTCGACTCGGTTCCCGTCTCTGATGTCAGCCATGAAAGCGAAAGCTCACAAATATCTAGCACGGAAGGATACGACTTTTACGACGCCGAGGTCTTGCTCAAGGCTGTCGATGTTCCGCCTAAGAAGAAAGAGCCTCTGTCGCTCGGCTCCGCGAGTCCCAGCATTCAGAGAGTCACACGTCATGACTCCGACGAGAGTTTCGCTCAGATGTTTTCTACTTCTGATACAGCCAAGAAGCCATCGGTATCGACTCCGAAAGCTGGTCCATGGCGTTCAAGTCTCGCAAGACATGCTTCGGACATGGACAAGGATAACGAGGAATATCCTAGCCACATACGCGGCGAAGAGGTTCCTGTAGATACGCCGACAGATTCGCCCAAGCCGCACAGTAAGAAGCCGGCAACTGACTCCCCAGAGGACCTTTTCTTAATATCTCAAACCACAATGGGAACCGATGAGTTCCCGTCGCAAACGTCAGAGCCCTTACCTGAACCCGAACCTTCACCTCCCAAGATTGCACAATCGCTTCCAGCGAAAGAAGAGTCTCCTCAACCACTGTTGCTTGTTCCAGCAAGCCATCCCACTCGATCCACCAGTCCTCCTAAAGGCCCCCCTAAAGATCTGTTTCCCGCTCAAAAGGATCTTCGACCTTACATTGTCGAGACAGACTTCCTCCCATGGGATGATGATCCTTTGTACCCATTCCCGACCGTTGCATCTAGTGACAGCCCTGTTGTTTCTCCACTTGATCCTTACACCTCCATCAAAGAGGCTTTGCACTACGAGTCGCGGACTTCTGCTCTCAATGCATCCGCCATTATTCTGCTTCTAAAGCCTTTAGTGCCGGACTTTATTATCGACTACCATCAAGCAAGCGCAATTCTGCGACAGCACCACTCACGCTTGATGAGCATGGGTCTCTTCATTGAAGCATCTGTTCTACGGAATTTGTGTATTAAAGGGTGGCCTGAAGGTCTGCCCCAATGGGGTGAGAACTACACTGCGATTTTCACACCAGCTCAGCAGAATGGAAAGGTCAGCTTCGTCTGCTCTTCCTGCAAGAAGCCAAGAGAACTTGACCCCAAGGACGGTCCAGAAGCTATCTGGACTTGTGAGCGTTGCCGCGCAACCATGGCGCCCTGTGCTGTCTGCAGTCATCGAGAGCCAACGCACGCAGAATTTGCCCCCGTCGAAGTAACCAGCGCTCTGGCATCTCCAGAGACGTGGCTCTCCCAATGGTGGTACTGTCCTGGCTGTGCCCACGGCGGCCACGCTTCTTGTCTCCAAGCATGGCACGCTCCCCTAGATGCGGCGGATCCTAGCAATCCAGCCACGTTCAGCGATGGCTGCTGTCCCCTCGACGGCTGTGGCCATGCCTGTCTTCCCGGCCAATATCGCGGCGAAACTACTACTGCACGCGCTGACGAAATCGGCCGCGCGACCGTCGAGAAGACTCGCGCAAGGGATGAGCGTGGAGCAAGCAGTAGTCGCCGATCTAGTCCACGTCCCGGTATGGACCGCTCTGTTAAGAGTGACGGGAACGATATACCGCAGAGTAGAGCAGTTAACATGGCAAGAGATACGTTAAACAAGGGAAGTGGTGGGATTTTGAGTTCTAGCCCTGGAAGGGCTGGTGCGACAGGGGAGAGGGAGAGGAGGAAGAGTGTTAAGTTTGCTGGGACGGATCGGTAGACGTGGTTTATTTGTCTGGTTTGATGTTTTTAGCATGGCGTTTGGATGGATTTTATGTATTGAGATTTAGACAGACAGATTACTGTGAATTGATCAAGCGATACCCACGAAATGTTCCATATGGAGGCCATGAAGCTAGTATCCGGCGGAGTGCAAGTTTGAGTCACAAGGCTCAACTGCACATGAAAAACTTAGCCTACATGAGACATCGCGAATTCTCCAACAATCACTTCAATAAAAGGTAGCATTGAGACAACACTGAACTGTTCACGATGCCGTTATGGATGAATGTCAAAAGTTCATACCCAGCCCCACTGAAATGTCCCGAAAGAGTACGATATTGCGACGAGGCAGATTGATGATTCACAGGCCACTTACCCTACAGCCCAGAACCGAAGCAGCCTAGAAGGATCAGTACAGCCCGTTTTAAGTTGTATGACATTAATTATCTATAAGGCCCAAAGACTATGATGCTGTCTAAATTGATGATGTGAGTATGATCCAGATCAAGCTGAGGCTGTGATATACGTATACCCCCTATTGGTGTGATTCAGCCTTAGGGCTAAAATCTAATATTCTCAACTTACCCTTACCTGGACTTCTCACAGGTAGCTGCCACAGATAAAGACTGACTCGCATGTCCTTTGCTACATACCAATACTTTCTCGGCTAATCAAGTGCTAAGCTGAGTGGTTTCACATAGTCCTATGCACTTTCTTCTGACTTAGACGCGTGTCATGCGATTCCTCTCGAAAACTCTCATGTGAATCAGAGTCTTTCCCATTTTGGTAAACCCTGCGACATCCCTGTACAATGGTCAGGCCAATCAGACTGTCTGTCTGGGATGGCATCGCTTAGTAGACGCGACAGACGCAAGGGTCTTACCTGCACCCACGATTAGTGCAACCAAAATTCCCAATTCGCACCCTTTGTGCCGCTCACTACACAGCCACGAGATATCGTATCTGCCATGATTATAGGATCAATTAGCTGCCTGCTACCGAGTAATCGGCTGTCATCCCCTGAGAGCAGGGATCGCAGAATGAATCCATTTAAGCATTTTTCCGAAGCTAGAACCGTAATATGACATCTGGGCAACATCGTCTAGAGCGATCTACGCAGGGATATCGCAACGACATCCTAATCAAGGCCAATATCCGTATAGGTTTCGCGTGAGAACGAACTTTATCAGCCTCAAGATGATTTAGATAACCAATCACCTTTAATATTTACTATAATGCAAGAAAATGGCCCCCTAGGGCTGGAAAGTACCGGCTGTTCTTCATAGGCAGCTAAGCAGTTTGACATCTGACTACCGATAGCTTGGTGACTAGTATCAAGGGGCAAAGAACTTTAACTCTGTAGACCAAGCTGCCTATGTGGAGATGTTGGTAATATATAAACGATGAGATCTCAGCCTTGAGTTTGTCACTATCGATACAAGAATATCAGCTTCATCGCAAGAAATCCCAAGTACACGAAAACTTCTTTGAGACATCAGCTCGCAACAAATCTCACAGCAACCACCATGATCTTCCCAGCCTATGTCTCAAGTCTCGAAGACACATACAACTTCGATCTGACAAGCGGAATTCCAAGCCCTGGCAGTCCCTCTGAGATATCAGATGAGATAGTTGCTATGGGATTTCCTCAGATCATGTACCTTTCCTGGATGAAATCCACTTCCACGATGGCCTTGTTCATCACAGATCAGAATTCGCAAACTTCCTATGCAGCATGTATGCCTCGCGGCTGGCAAGGACCTACATATCTGTATCCTGGCTTCAGTCTGGCTGGAAATCCTATAGCTTCCGGAACTAAATCCGGTGACCGTTTTGTCTTTCAACTTCCGGGTGTGCCCATTTACAATATTTCCCCACAAGAAATTACAATGACTTGTTCACACTCTCGATCAAGTTCTCGATACAGCTTCTCGATAAGAGTCGAGAATGGTGGAAGTCATAGGACTGAATCATTTGAGTGGCGTGTTTCAGCAGAAGCACAGAGTGATGCATATAGCAAAGTTTGGGAACTTGTTTCATTGGGCCGGACTAGCAAGTCAGGCCCCAGCCGCTGTCGAAACTCAGAGGTTGTTGCTATGATACATGAGGATAACAATGGGCAAATCTCACGGTCTACGCAAAAGTCAGGAGGATTTCAGTTTGTGGGGAGGGCGGCAACAACGTATATGGGGTATCACTGGGCTCTTATGGCACTGATGAGCGGGATAGCGGTCTTGCAGCACGCGCAGTGAACGGCGAAGAGATTAAAGGACTTCATATTCACGGGTTTGTGATAACTCTGAGTAACTCTGTATTATAAATTCCCTTATACATTTGCTATTTGACCCCCGAATCACATAGTATATTTGGCTATATAACCCGCCATTGGCTCTTCGCACTTCCTCCAAAAGCCAGTTCATTTTTAGCAAAACGCTAGCAAAAGAATCCTTCGAAAAATCCTATATCATCGATCAATTATAAACCGCCAGTCTCGTGTTGCAAAAAGATGTGCCAAATATCAACTTACCAACACATGTGCAAATGTGGAAAATGGGCCTGTGTAAAACAAATCAGAGATATATGCGATCCAAATGAGCCGTCAAAATGCAAGAAGAAGAAGTTTGAGGAGTTTACTATTCGAAATTCGTCTGAAGAGTGCTCGACGTGTTTGGAAGAGCGCCTTAAAAAGGAGGCGGAGGAGAAAAAGGCCAGGGAGAATGCTGGATAGTCCTGGATGCCAAGGGCGTTAACATAAGTTCACGGAGGGGTTCGTAGTTTTAATAAGAGATGTGGCATATCATTAACGTCAGTGAGAGGTTACCGTTCAGTGCCGAATGCCTATAACATAGGTTGGTGAAGAAATCAGGTTGATCATGTGAGACATTTGGCCGTAAGGAAGTGAATAACTCAAACAAACACAGTAAAGACGAGCTTAGATTAAATCGAATCACAAGGAAAAGTCAGTCTGAATGAGTAACTTATAATTTGTATAAAGTGACCTCAGTTTGAATGTTGACTCCTAAGCATACAAAGCAACGAATTTCTCGGCCACGAACAACAACCGCGCCTTCAGAAGCTACTATTGAATAAAGACAACCGACATCACGATGTGCACAGAAGCGACTACACACCATTACTGCAAGTGTGGCACTCTCGTTGAAAACGAGAAAAAGGATACATCCTGCGGCGTGGCTGGCTGCACGAAAGTAAAGACAGATCAGAATACAAAAGGGGAAAAGGAGTGTACATCATGCACTGATCTCAAGAAGAAGGCTGCAAAGGCCTTGTTTGGAAAGGCATAAGAATACGTTGACACAGAGGGAAGAAGGATGCCAAGTTAGCCTGCTAAGCGCAAGCTTCACAAGAAATTCCACCAAATCCAGCTGGATAGCATTCTTCCCAGCCGTGAACCTTTTCCATATTGTGCAAGTGATAACTTCCAAAGATAGAATATTCGTAAAGGTAAAGTCTGTTTCCCAGTTTGAGCCAAGGGAGCCTCTCGTGTGTACTTCGTATTTAGCCCAGAATCTTGGAAAGAGTAAGCATGCCTCGGCAGAGTGGATAAAGATGTCAGATGCGGGAGGTCTAGTAACCGAATCCTCTAGGGTTTAAAGAACAAAAGGTCTAACTTCTGGTCTAATTCATCTGACACATGGATCTAGTTCCGCGGGCCCTCGGAGATTAATTCTAAAATATCTAGGTGCTGACAGCCTATCAGCAGTGCCATTCGTGAACAAATTGGGTTAATTTGCCCGCTTCATCGTTTATTTGCATGAAACAAGCCATATATGAGGGACCACGGGTGATGCTTTTGCTTTTGTTGATTTGTTCAGAATGTCAGCGCTAGCCCAGCCCTACGGCTTAGCATGTGCCAAGTTAAATTTCCCTCACATCTACAATCATAGTAATGCCCGATAGCGTTACTTGATGGGAGCACTTGGAATGCAGGTTCCCATTGATTCCTGCTGGTTGCGGGAGAGGATGCAAGCCACAGGTTGATTCGGCATTAGGAAAGAAACAACCTTAAGAGCTAATTATGATCCTTATTTCAAGGCCAAAATTAAGATTGACTAACTCGTAAACCCCTGTTTTGACGGGCGGTAAGCTGAAGATCCTTGCCAAGCAGAGCATCGCCTCACAGGGCGCAGTCACATCCAACGCCACCAAGCACCGCTAATGCCCGAGTCCAACCCTTGTGGGGACTTCGTGTTTCATGGTTTCATTATAAACAGTTGGACTGCCCTTGTCTTGTCTTATCACGCATCGTACACGTGGGAAGCCTACATACCCCTCATCACCATCATGCCAGGAACACCATCAAGTCTCGGATGCGAAGGTTGTCGGAGACAGAAGAAGAGGGTAAGCAGCGCAGCCCCTATTCTCAGATTCTAGGCTTACCGTGCAAAGTGCGATCAAGTGAAGCCAACGTGCGGAAGATGTAAACGAGTCGGCGTCCCGTGTGTCGGAAACGGCGTTAAACGATGGAAATTCCATCCTTTTCAGAACGAGAACCAAAGTCTTGTTGCATTGCCAAAGCGGTGTCCCAGCAATCAACAAACCAAATTATCATCCTCTCTGGTCCACATCCTTCAGACCGAAGACTGCAGATTTGATATTCGCGCATTTGGCGGAAAAGTGATTCCAGAACTTGTATCGCAAATTGGATGTAGCTCAGCACTCGATACTTGTGTAAACGCCATGGTTTCGCTGTACAGATCCCATCAGTGTCAACAATCGAGGGTTAATGCCTTGACACGATATGGAGAAGCTCTAACGGCGACTCGAAATGCCATTCTGAGTACAAAGGAGTCTATCCTTATGAAAATGCAGATCGTATCGGTTATGTTTGCCTGCCACGTGAGTATTTACCCTCACGACTATGGTGTAGTTGAGACTGACATCCATCAGTACTGGGTTGATCGAAAGGGGGTCGAAAGGCATCGAGAAATAATATCAGTTCTATTCCGTGAAGCAGTCCAGAAGAAACAACTCGAGGACCTGCAAGAATACATTGTGGGACTTACACAACTAGCAGTACTTCAACCCCTTCACCGCATGCAACTACCCAAATTGACATCGACTTAGGTTATGGCAAGCTTCTTAAACACCCAATTCGAGCTAGGTCCCTGGTTTTGGGAAGCATGTGAGGCAATAGGAACTCCTCGACCTGTCAAATATCATCAAGGAAGCTTCATGAGCTTAGAATCTGGAACTTTGGCTGAAGTTTCAATCTACATGCGCTCACCCAAGAAACATCTCCAACAACTAAGGTGTATATACGACGTCATGCAATTCGAGATGCCCAAGGTTCGACAACTCGTTTCTCTAGCGGCAATGGCAGCGGCTGCGCCAAACGCACAGGCTATGTCGATAAGAGTTTGTAGCTCCTACAGAGTTGCATATGGAATCATGCTTTCGATGACTGCAGTGCTAAGTCATACTCTACAGATCTGGGACAACGATGTGAATCTGGTACAGGAGCTACATAACTGTGTTGATGCAAGTATCGTTCTAGCACAAGAATGTGAAAGTGCTCGACCTTATGGGGCTATATTTGTACCAGACTTTCTCATGATGGTTTGGGCAGCAGCAACAGATGGGTATCGAAATGACGAGCTGGCGGATATACTAATGGATTATGAAAAGGATGCTGTTGGAGCAGACTATATGGGGCAAGCTTTGTCGGTGAGGGAACGGCTTTTTACCATGGAGATGAAGGAGACTGCGGAAGAGGTCAAACTATTGCTGGATCCAGCACTTGATCCAGCTCTTGACTCTATAATTGACTCAGCACTTGAGCCAGCATTTGCGCCCTTTGTGCTTGAGTCAACAAAAGAGGAGGAACAATTTCAGCAAGGGGCTACTCAGTGTGTTATTCTGTAGCGATGAATCGGATAGATACCAAGAAACGATTGAAAATTTCAGAATACTCACTGGAAAAAGCCTGCTAAGAAAGACAGCAAGCTGTAATGATCGACACATAGAACCTCCAGGGTATGCATTCGAAGAATGGCAATATCTGATAAACGCCGATATGTTTGAAGGGATGTAAACTTGATTCTCCAAGAGAGGCGTCTAGGGTTTTCTACCAGACTACTCCTGATTCAACATTTGGCTATGCCACGTTGTCAAACAATGACGATTCTGATCAAACCCTGGTTTTATTTTCCATTTTGGGATAGCTATCTCATAGCTAGCTGAGCCTAGCTCTGATTCACACCTCTGGACCATCCCGTCACGGGGGTTCGGGATTCACGTCCGCCCTATACTAGCGATCCCACCGTTGCATTCCCGACGTATCTGCGAAAGTCCCTTCTTTTGAACGGTGGATCTCGGTGAGGGGAGCTATGTAAACGTGCATAGTTGCTTCTTTAAGTCATTGGGAATCTGGGGAAGCTGTTTGGTGGCTGGTCATGGTTTGGGTGTGAAGCTCAAGAATAAGATTGGGCAGCTCAACAACTGCACACTTCCACATGTTGAGCTGTCCATGACAGACCATTGGTAGTTCACATGTTTGACCGAGCACTCTCAGTCAATTCGACACAATTGCCGAAGTACTCATTCAGTTGTTGTTGATCGTCCTACATCTAAAGCTACCTAGACTCACTCTCCCCCACCTACAATTAGATGAACGCCTTACAAAAGATTGGAAGCTCATGAATTGAGTTTCCTAAAGATGCCCAAGGAAAAAATGCAGTGCCAATAGACAACAGCTTTCACTGCAATTTTAACGCTCGTCGAGGCCTTCATGTTATTCCAAAACACAGCCCCGTGGCGAAGCTGGTCTTATTGTGGGCTTCCCTGTAAGCGACAGAACTAACTGCATTGCAACATGCAACAAGCAGCTCAGGAGAATATCGTACGTATCAGTCATATACGTGGCATTGGCTAACAAGGGACATGTGAATCATCCATCTGGCCGCCCAATTGCCCATGTCTCCGAACTCATGCGCTTTGAACTCTTTTCAGAATAGACAATTGCGGGGTTCCAATCAATCTCATTATCACACATGCTACCTAACCATCGTCTAAGTGACTCCGAGGTTCCGAGATACGCCCGCCTAAACTAACTCTGAGATCTGGCTATCATTTCTCTTTTTATATCTTCAAATTCGTAGATTTATCTTAGATACCTAAACTCTGTAACTCCGAGGCAGGCCTCCTCGTTCTAACCCATGCTCTGACCGACCACTCAGCTTCACGATAATAACCGCATCCCGAGGACCTCATCGGGTGGATCCGGGCTGGACCTGGGGAAGAAGGTGGCTAGCGGCTTCAGGGCCCTGCTTCTAGTGGTCCGGCGCTAGCTTCCAGTGGGCCGTTGACCTTGAAATATCGCCCGATGCTCCCCGCGACGGGACTACTCACTACTCACTACTCACCGAACACCCGGCCACCGATGCCGCTCACCTGAGCCGACATTTCGCTCAGCAGCTTATCATATTTTCTTTGCCTTGCGACTCAGTTCGATTTCTTCTCAACATGACCAAGCCAAACGACAAAATACTAACCATGACCGGCTCTAACGCAAATAAAGTCGTCAAGCGCCAAAACGGCCGCGACTCTAAGGGTTCTTCGCGCCCTTCGTCCGGTAGCGCTCTCTGCAAGACTTGCACGCCATGTCGCCAGAAGAAAGTTCGTTGCGACGGAACGCGCCCCCAGTGCGTCGAGTGCAGCACAAACAGCCTGCCCTGCGTCTACCCTCAAGATGCCCGACGAGAACCTCGACCCTCCCGCGCGCGCGTGCAAACCCTCGAGGCGACTATCGCCGCTATGCTAGATCACATGAAGGCCGCCGGCATCCTTACGTCCGAGATGCAGTCTGCATGGACTGCAGAGCTAATGGACACCGATCATCCGTCCCGCGCTTCGCAGGACTATACGACCCATGGATTGAGCCGTCTTGCCTCCACTGCTGCTATCGCGAGTCCTCTCCCGACACCAACAGCGTCTACGGCTGCGCAGGAAATGGGCGCTAGTTTTCTATCTTCGCCGCCGAGAAGTAGCGTTGGTCCGACAGACGAGACGAAACCTCGGCTTGATAGCTTCAATACGCTTCTTTCGCGAACGAGCCAAACACAAATCGACTCCGCCGAACTCGCCCCCGTGAAATCAGTCCCTCGACCGATAAGCAACGATGGTAATGGTGACGGCACAGGCCTATCACCAAGCGAAGCCCGAGTAGCCGGTGTGTTCCACGAGAACGGATACGTCTCTGCGGTCCACGGTCTAGCCAGCATCATGAACCCCACGTCGCGCGCACAGCACCGAGAAAATATCAATAAGATGACCCGAAAAGGCGACGACGCTATATCAGCTTCGAAAGCTCGGCTTATAAGCAATGCAGCCCTTCAACGGCAGCGAGAAGCGCGCATGTTCCGAAATCCTCGAGATTTAATGGACTTGGACGGAGTTGACCCGGAGCTTGCTAAGCATCTTCTCGACTTACACTTTAACCGACAACATTATGCCTATCTTATCTCATATCGACCTGCTATTATGGATAGTCTTGCTAGTGGCGGTGGCCCTTTTGCCAATAAGCTTCTACTCAACGCTATATTCTACTCAACTTCCCTATACAGCGACCGCCCATGTCTTCGCGCCGATCCAGACGACCCACAAAGTGTTGGCAGACGCTTCTACGACCGATTCAGGGAACTATTGATAGATGAACTGGACAAGCCTAGCATTCCTTCTGCGCTTGCCTTGTTGCTTACAAGCGTATCGTTGGTATCTCAAGGCAAACCCAGTGCGGGTTGGAGTTTGTCAGGAACAGCACATCGCATGATCATCGATCTAGGATGCCATCTCATGCTGGGTCCTGACTATGAGAGCACGGGTGGTGTTAATGAGCAGCGCGTGCTACGGACGGATTTGGAGCAGGAGATGCGCAAGCGTCTTTACTGGGCAGCTTTCACAACCGATGCTACTCAGGCTCTGTATCTAGGACGCCCCTGCATGTTCGCTTCAGCACAGGCCAGAGTTCCTTTGCAGCTCCTCGATACATTTGAAGAGCTCGAAGAGTGGGAACCTTACATCGACCCCAAGTCACCAGCTTCAGCTCCCCCACCATATGGTCGTCAACCAGCCCATGCTGTCTCGACATTCAGCAGTCTTGTGAGGATATTGCAAATCTCCACAAGAATCAACGATCTCTACGGAATTCAATGTGTCAAATACACAACGGAGTATCTTCTGAACAAGAAGGAATCCATTGAGAGGGAGTTTGAGAAGTGGCAAAACAGTCTTCCTAGCCACTTATGCTTCGACCCTGACGACACCACCACCATCACACCTCCACCACATCAAATCACCCCACAGTGAGTCAACCCCAGCTAAACCCATGTGAAAGATCAGTATATTGACCAGGATTGCAGTACGACATTCCATGCTCTCACCATTCTTCTACACCGCGCATTCCTCGAGGAAGGCCATCTTCGACGCCATACCAACGAAGCTGCCAAGCGTCGCGGTGAAGAAGCATGCATCCAGAGCGCGTTGATGATCCAGAAGCTCGTCCGACGATATCGCGAATCCTTTACTCTTCGTCGCGCACCTTTCCTGCTCTCATACGCAGTTTACTCAGCCGTCATCGTTATTCTTCGCCAAGAACGACACGAGCGCGGTCAATTCACAGAGCCCATTTCCTTCTTCTGGACATGTCTCAGCGAACTACAAGTCGGATGCAATTTCGGTCTCAAGAAACCCCTCAGCGTTCTGCAAGACATGGTCCGTGAGTTCCAGACGAGTATTAAGGAGAGCGGTTCCGCTGGTCCGGAGCAACCTCAACCTGCTGGTCTTGATGAGAGTTTCTTCTTCCCCCTCGCTATGGCTCCCGCTGCTTCTACAATTGCGCCGAATACGTCAACGCCAACAGGCGCGTACATGTCTGCCACTGCATCGGATTATATCCCGCACATGGATCATTTTGATCCAGCGTTTGGTCATTCACCGGGTCTTCTTGACTTTTTGAATGATCAGGAGAAGGATATCTCGCAGGATGCGCTGTATGGATTGTTTGCGCCGTCGCAGCCTTTCCCGTGACTGCTAGAAGGTGAACTTGGCGAGACATTTGGACCTGCTCGAGCGGCGTAGATGTCCAAGAGCATTTGCCTCGGTTCGCTGGTTCGCTGGTTCGGTGATATACTCACAGGCCTCGTGCAGCCGAGGTATGCAATGATCGGGGGCGAATGCAGTGAATAAATGATGCATCCTTTGGGGAAGTGATTGACAACACTGCATCCAGTCAGTGCCATCACTGAAGCTCAGCGTTACCTTCCGGTTACCTCCTTTGTAGCTTCGATGTCTTCATTGACTATCAAGCTTTTTTATCGCGCGTGATTTCGCGTTGCCGATATATATGTCGATATTTGTTGTCAATTGTTGGGATCTTTGAGATGGATATGACATGGATATGAATTGACGAGGGATTTTGTTAGCAAGCATGGTTAGATCTTGAGAGCGTATAAACTCCAGAGGCGTTCAAAATGGGCTCAAGCAGTTATATACAATACACTTTTTACAAGAGAAATGCTCATGCCCAGAGTGTTGGCAAACCGTTCTTAATGCGCCTTTGCGCAAAGCCGCGATATTCTTTTCTACCAGGCTATGCGCTGCTTAAATCGTCATGTACCCTAAGGCAGTAGGTTTATTTTTCCAGATCTATTGATCACTGCCAGTGGTCGTTACACATCACTGAGGACGCCTGTGCGATGACTCATCAGCTAGTCCAAGACTGCGCCTGGTTGGGCGTTCTTTGCTCTTTTCGCAAGCACAAAACTGAAGCCATATCACTCAAATTTGTACCATAATAATACATCGAGAACGTATCAATCAACCTCATTTGAGCTTATCCCCAATATCCCATATCATGATGTTACAAGAAGCACCCCATCCTCGCGTCGGCGTCGCCGCCCTTATCTACAACCGCGATGGCAAATTCCTCACTGGCACGCGAATAGGGAGCCACGGAGCTGGTAAGAGCTATTCATAAACACGATTTCAAGTTGATCTTAACAGGAACTAGGTACTGTTCAACTCCCAGGCGGTCATCTAGAACATGGCGAGAGCTTCTTCACTACGGCTGAAAGGGAAACTTTAGAAGAGACAGGCCTCCGAGTCCGCGCCGTGAAGCACGTGGCCACTACAAATGACGTCTTTGAGAAGGAAAATAAGCATTACATCACAATATTTATCCGTTGTGAGCTACTCGATGAGGATGCGGAGCCTCAGGTAAGTTGTCACAGTATCTTATGTGAGGGACTGCGCTGACATTGTTGCAGGTTCTTGAGCCCCAGAAGTGTGAGGGGTGGTATTGGAAGACATGGGACGATCTCAAGCAGCTTCTTCCAGGGACGGAGGAGCAAGGGGAGAAGTTATTTCTTCCACTGATTCATTTGATCGAGCAAACGCCTGATCTGGAATCATTGAGATCGTGAGGAGTGGTATATCGTAGAACTTGCTGTCCTTGCTTTTGATGGGATGATCGACCATATCTCACTTTCTCAAACCTGGGGTACATTAGATGAGGACGGGATGCACGCTGCATCAACGAGAGTTTTACGAAATTTAGACTATTGAATACAATCAAATAAATAAATGAAAGCCTCTTTTCTCTTACGTGAGCTTATAATCATCATTGAGAAGATTACCGTATGTTTGGTCCAGGTTAGGTAAATTTAGTGACTGCATCCATGCCACTAAAGCGGGTATGCAACTATCGCGACTCTCAATTCCAGTTAAGCTCCAAGCTCTCGTATCCATGATGACGACTCCCACAATCGCATTTGCAGCTTCACCACCAATGTCATAACTCCCAAAATAATCCGCTGCGCAATTGCAGCATGCCCCTATCGCCATGTCAACCCTCGCCGAACCCCGTCGTCCCCGCCTTCTCCCACAAAACCGCAAGCTACGTCACCTTCGCGGGATATGGCTGCGCAACTTGTCCTTCGCGCCCACGAGCCTTAGAACAGCAGACGACGCGGATCTAAAGTTACCTGTCGTTAAAGAATCGAGTCAATTGCATCCCTCAAGATCGTCTGAGAGCTTGAGGACGGACAGTGTGCGCCCGGATGCGCTGAGACCGCTGCAGAAGCGCAGGACGAGTCTGAGCTTGGCGCATGCTAATCCGGTGGCGAGGCAGAAGAATTTGGAGTCGATGTATGAGGAGTCTGTTGGGGATGTTTTTTACTCGCTGCATGTGGATGGGGATGCTGAACCTGTCTATATCAGCGAGGTGCGCGAGCGGGCGACGGTAAGAGTTGTCAATTGAGAGGGCACAGCAAAATCTGACTGCTTGTAGAGCTTTAACTTCAAATTCTTCAGCCTTGAAAGCTGCGCATCGTCTATTTCGAGATGTCCCTCCCTAGTAATACGAATCTGGGCAAGACGACCGAAAGCCGAATCATGGGTCTTTCTCCTCGAAGAAACAATTGATCTCCGGCGCCTGAATTTTATAGGCACACTTATGGACCGTACCTTTCCTTCCAACGCATTAGTATTCCATCTCGAAGATGGTGTCTACTCTTTCGATTTCCCAAATAAAATATCCGACCCGAAACAAGCGCCGCAAGTAGCCACTTCGTCATACAATGCGCTTATGAAGTTGGCGAACCTCGAAAGCTCAATTGAAGATGCGATAGAGACTCAACAGCGATTAATGGATGAGATAAATCGTATGTTAGACGAGAGTCCGCCGGATAGATCGGGGACGGCGCAGGAAGCTGTTGCGACGGCGGAGAAATACGTGGCTGCGCAACGACGCTCGAATAAGCTTGCGCAAAGGAAACGAGACGAGTTGCAGGAATCGATCAAGAGTAGGCGCGAAGCTATCGCTACGGGGAGGGAGCTTCAGAATCAAACCGAGACAGACATGGCCATCAATAGGGAGAAGCTGACTGCTTCGGAAGAAGCTCTCGAGCAAACGCAGCAGCAGATTCGGGGCCAACGAAGACGTATTTGCGCCGACCTCACGGACATATTCCCGATCACGCCGATTCCCAATGCGCCGCCGCTTTCTTTCCAAATATGCAACATACCACTTCCAAACTCAACATACGATGCCCCAATCGCTAGGAACATCTCCGAAGACGTCTTGTCAGCTGGCCTAGGAATCGTCGCTATGCTCACGAAGCACCTGCAGTTCTACCTATCACATCCTTTGCCATATCCCCTCGATTGGTTCGGCTCCAGGTCATATGCGCGCGACGATATTTCCCAATTATCAGAAAGGACAGTCTCTCACCGAGCGTTTCCTCTATACCTCCCCCGCGGCGGCTCAACAGCTGGTCAATGGCGTTTTGAGTATGCATGGTTTCTCCTCAACAAAAACATCGAAGCTCTTTGTTCATCCCAAGGTCTTCGCGTCGTCGACATCCGACACACCCTGCCTAATCTCAAATACCTACTCTATGTCTGCAGTGCTGGAAGCGATCAAGTACCGGAGCGCAAGAAGGGCGGTGTCCGTGGATTATGGGCCGGCAGAATTAAAGGTCGCATGTCCACCATGTCGGCGCAGTTTGACGGCGATTCTAGTAGCGTGACAGACAGTCGCAGGGGTAGTATCGACAGCGATATTAACCCACAAGGCGATGCGTTACGGAATGTGTTACTTAAGAGTAATGGGCATACTAAGGACGATGATGCGCATGTTGAGAGTTTGGATGATGGGGTTGCGCTGCCGTTTGGAGAGGGCGATGCGAAGTTTACGTTAAGGACGAAGGGTTTGAGGGAGAGATGAAGCATGTTGGTAGTGAATGCTTTGTTTGCGGTTATTTACATTTTATATAGCGAGGTGCTTTGAGATATGCTTTGGGGTTCATAGATAGGATACTCGTCCAAACTCGTCATCGTTCCAATCAGCCATCCGACCGCTCGTCATTATTCCTAATCCTCGGATACTATTCAGTACCAATTGCCCGGATGAGCTTTCTCCAACTTCCCTGCTAGGCTGTCATGAGATAGCCATCGGCGAACTTGCCCCCCGCTCCAATACTACTCCAAAGACACCGCCAGACCTGTCAAAGGCATCATCGGACCCAAGAATCAGGGCACAAATCGGCAAAACTAGGTGTCATTTACTACTCAAGCTCCGAAGTAAGCCCGGGTAGCTCACGCTAGACTCTAAGTTAGAAGCTATTCAGGGATTTCCCCCGCAAAAGTCACCCAACCCCAGGATCAAAAGTGTGGGGAGATCCTTGTTCGGTCACGGCGCCGAGGACCGTTATACTGAATTTTCGGTGCCGAGGGCCGTTTAATTGGGATGGACTGTGTAAGTTGCTTTAAGCGAGGAGTATATATATCCTGGTTATGCCGTGTGCTATTGCAAGGGCTATTGTAGTGTTTGCAGGCGTTACTCACGATGTTGTGTTCTTCTCTTATTCTGACACTGGCAACTGCCGTGGGCGCTGTATCCACAGCACCTCCGAACAGTCCAGTTGTTGAACTGAAAAATGGTTCTTACTATGGTGTTCATAACTCCAAGTATAACCAGGACCTCTTCCTCGGTATGCCTTACGCACAGCCTCCGCTTAATGATCTGCGCTTCAGACATGCTCAACCATTGAACTCAACTTGGAGTGGAGTTCGAAATGCCACGGATTATCAGTCGAAATGTTACCAATATTCATATCCATCTGGTCCACTGAACGGTGGCTCTGACGACTGTCTTCACCTGAACGTCATTCGTCCAGCTGCCACAAAGGACAAACTACCCGTTCTTGTTTGGATCCACGGCGGTGGTCTCGTCTCAGGCTTCAGCGGTGATCCAACCTCCAACATGAGCTATATCATCGAAGAATCGGTCAAGCTAGGCTCACCCATCATGGGCGTCTCGATCAACTACCGTCTCGGAGCATGGGGGTTTCTATGGAGTTCAGCAGTCAAGGCTGAAGGCGAGGGAAACAATGGTTTCAAAGATCAAAGACTTGCTCTGCAATGGATCCAAGGGAACATCGCTGCCTTTGGCGGTGATCCAGAAAAAGTGACCATCTGGGGTCAAAGTGGAGGAGCTCGAAGCATTGCATCTCAACTAACGGCATTTGGCGGCCGAGACGATGGGTTGTTCAGAGCGGCTATTCTTGAAAGTGCCACTGGATTCCACACCGCATTCCGGGAGGTAGAGGTTGAAGGCGCCCCGAGTTTCGATAAGGGATATAAGTCCCTCCTTAACAGGACAGGATGTGATGATGCAAAGGATTCACTTCAATGTCTTCGAGAGGTGCCTTCGCTGGAACTCGCCGAGATTATCGGCAATGTATCGTTCCCTGTTTATCTCGATATTGTTGATGGCGACTTCATCAGAGACGACCGTTCGGAACTGCTCCGAAAGGGCCAGTTCGTTAATGTACCCATTATCAACGGCGCCGCATCTGACGACGGAGACTACTTCAGTCAAAAGGGTGTGAATACCACTCAAGAATGGGAATCATACCTTCGCAATGAAGGAGCAAGCAATGAGACCATCGCAGTTATCTCAGCCTTGTACCCAGATATCCCCCGAGTTGGCCTGCCCGCAACCTTTGAAGGACGCCCAACAGGAAAGTGGGCTTCTTACGGAAAACAATGGAAGCGTGCCGTAGCCTTCGGTGGCGACCGAGCCATGCATGCACCCAAACGAGCATGGAACAGAAAATGGGCAAAGAGCAACGTCACTACCTACAGCTACCACTTCGACGTCGTATCAGGCGATCGTCCCGCCGTTCAAGGAGCTGGTCACTCAGTTGATCTCCCATTCGTCTTCCGCAACACTGAGCGTCTGGCTCTACTTAACGCAACAGAGCCAAGACCTGGTTCGTTTGATGAGTTGGCTGTTATGATGTCAAGAATGTGGATTAGCTTTGCGAGCGATATGAACCCCAACTTTGAAGGGATGGGAAGTGTTAAGTGGCCTGAGTATGAATGGGATGGTGGAAAGAATATGGTTTTTCATATTGATAATTCTTCGGTTATTCATGTTGAGGATGATACTTATCGGACGGAGCAGATGGAGTATCTTGATCAGAAGTTGTGGAAGGTTGGGTTGCAGTCGGGATTATGAACGAAAGTGAAAGTCAAGGCAGTCAAACAGAATAATAAATGAATGGATTGAAGAAATAGTCTCGGTTATCCTAATTGTATACGAACACTGAAATACCGAAACCTACCACATAGTGGCAGGTGGGTTGTAGAAAAATCAGGATTAAGGTAAGGGTGGTATAAAGATTAGGATGGTTTACCTAAAGCCTTAGGGCCTAAATACTTAATTATTTATATCAGTAAGCCCTCGATGTCTTCGTTATTTTCTTAACCACCTGAGTGGATAGCACCTCGAGGGCTCTCAACTTATCTTCAAACAGGCCGCCTCCTTAATGTACAACCCGAGACAGTTTGGGGTCCTTCAACAGCAGAAGATTTGGCTCCTTGCCGACAGAGAAACTCTCTGCGTCGTCTTTGATCCTCCGTGATTACCTCCTGAGGATCATAGCCAGCTGCTTCCAGTGCGTTCATCCACACTGGCATGATGCCCAACTCTTCTGCATGTGAAGTAGGACTAACTAGTTCGTCCTCCCACCAGTAGACACCATCATAATACCATTCTATATCGTAGATATCGGCGCCGTCTGATATCAAGATCACCAAGTTCTTGGTGAGGAGGTCCCGAGGATTGTCAGGCTCCTGAAAGGCATCGAGTGCCATGTATATGACTGACTTCATTTCGGGGAGCGAGTGGTCTTGGTAACTGCCTTTTAGTCCCAGGGCTTGCAACACTGGCAACGTCATTTCTGACGGATGGCGCAATATATAAGACACTTCCGCACCTCTGAGAAGATCGCAGCCTTGAAATTTCAGAAATTGTGCCAGCGAGCGAATCCTACCAAGATACTCTGCTCTTTGCCCTTCACCTTCTGAACTTTGCGTCTGACTGTCCTCTTCATCCTTAAATCTCAGCGTCCGGAAACCATCGTTGAGAATAAGCCAAAGGTTGACCTTCGAGTCTTCTATATCGCAACCCGCAGCGATAATAGAGTGAAACAAGTCACAAAACCTGGATAGAAACTTGCCGGATCGTAGCGGTTTGTGGGAATGGAAACATTTATTAGATACGATGTTTCGGATGGCCGTTTGGAGAAGATAATCAAGACCATTCCGATTGAACCACCTGTCCCTGAACAACGTCAACCTTATAAGAAACAACCCAGGGACTTTGGTCACGTACTGCCTGACTTGAGTTGGGTCAGCACCTTGAGAAAGCAGAAGCCGGGCGACTTTATAGCTGCCCGTGAATAGTGCTGTCTAAATTTCCATAAATCAGTTATGATCTTAAATCTCCAGCTTGAGAAAAGAAGTACTTGTAGTAATGACATGCCATTCTCATCTCGATCGAAAGGGCTGTTTTGGTGGGTTTGGAAAAGCACACGCACGCCAGTTAAATGATCCCGTCTTATCGCATTTAAAATCTTGTCCGCATTACGACGTGATATGACACGACGAATCGCTAGCGATGGCCAAAGTGCCGTATAACCATGCGGATCGTAGCGACTACTATACTTCAGAGATATGCACTTTGTCGCAATGCGGCTAATCATGGGCTGAAATTCGATAATGATTGTCCAGAAGCGGTTTCTGGGCTCAGCATATGCTCGATAGTCAATAGAAAGGATTCCGATATGTGGTATTGATATGCGACTCGACCATTTACTGATTATTACTGCGCGCCAGGTGGGTGACTGATGAGCCGAATTCGTAAGACTTGTGGCTATGTACGTTGGTCGAAAGTTAAATAGTGAAGAATCAGGCAGAGGAGAGCCAGAAGAGGGATTCGGCGAGCTGGTTGCACTTGGCCGAGAGTGTTTGTTGACGAAACCTTTTCGTCTACTAGTGACCGTTTTACTGTTCGTGCTGTCGCCAATCTGAGTCAAGATTTGATCGGTAGCATGTCTCATAACTGCTTGGACTTGCATCAGAGTGGCGGCATTGTTCATCTTGGACCTAGCTGCGAAACGTTCCTCGACTTGAGGTAGAATGTGGTTGTCCAAAACACGGCGTATGGCTTGGTCCAAATAGCTGTCCGAGAACAATAGATTCTGGTTTTCGCTGGCGTCGAGACTCTGCTGGCGAAGTTGCAAGCTGGATTCTGTTTTGGTATGGAGACCTGCTAAAGCAGCCTGGATGTTAGAATTAAGCATGACGGTGTCTTTGTTTTGTTGTTCTAGAAGGAGTTTTATGGAAGCTAAATTGGTCGAGCTCGAGTTCTGCAAAATCAGGATCTGTCTCGATTGTCCCCTATATTCTGCGTTAGCCTCATTGCGGTCTTTATCGTTTCGAGTAAAGCTCACATATTCAGTGCCTGAAGTTGTAGAAGCATATTGGTCTTGTGGTTCTCAAGATTCTGTAAAGCCTGATGTGTTTCCGGCTTCTTCAAGATCCATCTTATTTTGGTAACAAACTTGGCGGGATCTTTGCCCTCGGTGACTTTGTCAAGTACAGAGAGCTCATCAGCGATACCTTTGAGCTGCCTGGTCAATACGGTCTTTTCAGCGTCCCCAAAAGCCGTTTCGTTGGTGATTTTGCGAACCAGTTGAATGACATCGTGAATATCTCGAATTACTGTACAAGTTCAAAGAGTTAAGGAAGAACCATGATGTGACGGGTACCATATTTTACCGGCAAGGTGATGTTGCAGTTCAGGTTGGGCATTGCCTAGGGCGGAGAAGAATGAATAAAGGCAAAGAGATGTACGAAGAGTCGCATCGACGATCTGAATGAAGCTTGCTGCGACTCCGATTGCTCCTAGAGCTTCGGCCATTGTCACATCTGGTATTGAGCGCCGAGGCAAGTGAGAAGAAGGCTAGTGCTTGCAATAAAGATAAAAAGAAACCAGAGTGGAAAAAAGACTTGGTTGGAGTAAGCATTTTTAGCAGGCAGCGAGGCATTGTTATGCATAAATTAGCCTACTAGGCTATCTAAATGCGAACCATGTGCTGGTTGGTGGACGATTAGGCAGTCCTCAACCAATATGCCTTGGGTAGAGAGTCTTACAGGCTCACATCAGCTCTTATCGACCAATCGATCGCTGAGCAAGGAAAGCCCCACATGAAAAGTCACTGGTGCATCAGAACCGCGGGCGGTTCTGATGCATGTTGGAAATTACCAAAGATTTAACGATCAATTCTCCGAACTAGCTGCACGATATTGGCTCCTTGATTTGCCGCAGGTCCTCTTTCGTCACCAGCGCCTTCTATACATACAGCTTATTGAGTAAGTGTCCTATCTCCCTACCAGGGAAGGCCTGTTGTGGCAAAAGGCAACCAACTAAGCTTAAGCTGACCATGTCTTTCCATAAAGGATGGATACGGATACTTTTGTATACCAGCCATTGGCTGAACCTGGAGGGCAAATTCGCCTTGTGGAAGTTATTGGTCAAGAGGCTGACAAGCCACTTGAGTTGAGGCTGACTGTTCACTCGATGGCCAACGACGTGCCCTTTTGCGCCATTTCCTACACATGGGGCGATGGCTCACTCACGGACAAGGCTATCATTAACGGTCGCTCGTTAATGGTAACAAGCAACTGCCATTACGCTTTGACACAAATACACGCCAGATATCCTTCATCTCCGGGAAAGCCTTCCTACCTTTGGATTGATTCGATCTGCATAAATCAAAATGATAACCATGAAAAGAGCTATCAAGTCGAAATGATGGGCGAAATCTATACCAAAGCATCGAAGGTTCTGGCCTGTATCGGCCTCACGAGGACAATAGCCAAATGCTACGCAGGGTCCTGGACGATGCCAAAGAATCTAGCCCACAGCTTTACGCCGACAAAGAAAATCTGAACTTCAACACCTATGGAGATGTCACCGAAGAAACATTATCAAGAATTGAAAGATTTCTCCAAGAATATTTACAAGATGCGACAATATCAAGACGAGACTATGGCGTTCGCTTCCGTGAGGCATTTCTGGCGTTTGTAAACCGAAGCTATTGGAGTCGAATTTGGATTATTCAAGAAATCGCTGCAACAACAAAAAGCGGCAGCCAACTTGAGATCCTGTGCGGCTCAGATAGCTTCTCCAAGTCTGAAGTTAACCTTTGCTTCTATATTGGTGGACAGCTGTTCAACGACATGCCAAGAGGCACCAGCGAGGAAGTCCGATACAAATTCGTTAAGCATAGTTTCCAGTTCGTCTTGGGTGTTCACGCATCAACACCTATACCGGCTAAGAAAGTGCTTCTGTATATGGAACAAAGCCATTTTAAATGTGCCAGACCAGAGGACAAGGTTTATGGCTTACTCTCTCTGATCCAATGGCCTGATGGGATCACCCCTATTCGACCCGTCTACGAACCATCGCCAATTTTAGACCTTGCCCAGCTCTTCACCAGCATCACAAGCGACCCGGATCTCAACGTTTGGAGGGTCCTGGAAAGCCTTGAAGTGTATCACGATCATGAATTGCTGAGGCCCCTTGTCGAGGCCAGGATGAGAAATCCGCCTCAGCTTCTTGGACGAGGCAAATACCCGGCGATGCCATTCAAGATGGAATGTGATTTCTTGAGAATATTTGTGAATGACCAAGGCCAGTTGGCTGCGAATCTTACGCGTCCTTGTGATGACTGCCCTCCCAACGAAGTGGACAAGAAGGTCGCAGCTCACAAGGGCACGCATAATGGCGATGATGAAGTAAGACTGCTGTTTTCTGGCTCTGATGCCTGTGCCTTGCTATGCAACGATGCTCAAGCAGGTGACATGATAATCAGCATAAGAATCCAGGATTGCCTTCTTGTACTCAGGCGCAGTGTAAAAGAGAACAAGTACGAAACTATAGGACAGGGGCTCCTGTGTTCTGGTTATGAATTTCCATGGGACCTGCCATCAAGACTACCGTCTGAGAACTTGGAGCTGGATAAAGGGCGTGGGAGTGAAGGTGATTTTAGGTGTTTGGCTGAGCTAAGAGAGGAGCCTATAGAGTTTATAATCCTCGCTGGCCAGGATATCGAGCTTGATGGGACTTGCAATACCGAAAGGAAACTGGAAAGAATAGCTACTAGGGTATATGGCACAGTCGAGTTACAATAGTGGTTCACTGAATAGGATCAAAGATGAAAGTTATACAAAGCCTGGGTGATGATAAAAGTCAGGGGTCAGAATTTGACAACATTCCTACATCCTACGTCTACGACTCTACAGCGTAGAACCATGACTGACTTTTCCTTGCCATCAGATGTTCAATCCTAGAAAGCGCCTCCTTCTCGATCCAGGCCAAGTTGCCCTGCTTGCGTATTTCAAGGCTCCTGATCAATAAAAGTTTGGATCCGTTTCGTCCATAAAAACACAGCCTAGACAACAAAAATATCTTGTTTCTTCAATATTCCTTCATAGACTTTGATCTCCGCCTGACCATCCATATAGCCATGAACATACGCCGAGCACACGATTTTATAAGCCTCTCTGATATCCCCATAATCAAGTCTTAATTCAGCCTTACGCAAAATCATTGGGACTTTAGCGCCACTCAAAACCACTACAACATCGCCTTGTTGCACATGTGGACGCACCAACAAAAATAAACCATTATCTGTCATCGTAAACATAAAGTCATCGTGATAGTGTGCGAGCGTAGGTGTTAATGCGAGGTCGTCGTCTGTTTGAGTGAAGTCAAAATTGTCCCCGGGATTGTAGCTAAATGCAGATCGAGATTGCCGCCAGTCGTCACTGATCTTGTAGTTCTTTAGACGAGGGATGAATCTTTGACTGATGGTGTCCCAGTTATGCATCCAAAGACCGACAACTTCTCTTTCACGCAGGCGACGTTTTCGGGGTGGCAGCGTGCAGTCTTTGAACAAGGTTCGCAAGAACGCGCGTACGGCTGTTTCGCCAGTCGATGTTTGTCTGCCACCAGCTCTCAGTGTAAAAAGTCGATTTCTGGAGTCCTGAAGAATATTTTTACTATAGTAGAACCTTATGACTCTGGTAAGTCTATTATAGAACGCGAAAATAGTTGACTTGATAGTGGATGCGTGTTTATCACCGATGTTTGGCTCGTAGAAGCGACTATTCGGGTTTCGTAAGGCCTCTTTACCCAGATAAATTTCCATAAGCCTTCCAGGGTCCCGGTCTTCACATCGAATCAAATGGTTCCAGGTCCCTTTGCGAAGATCTTCTTCGGTAAGTTCTTGTTTATCCACGCCAAGAGTGTTGATATATCGATCCTGAAGTATTGGTCCAATGGATCCAAGAATGACGCCTTTGAGGGCCAACATATCTCCATTGGGTCTCACTACTAGGCAAGGGGTCTCGCAATGCTCAGTTCCAGCGGCATACATACCGCGCTGTGCGAAAAGAATGGGCACACAGGCTTTTGGCTTCGCATCAAACTCGGCAACCCAGGAAGGGAGATATGCCGTGTCTGAACCATTAAGCGCCCATGGACCTCCCCAACGTTCGAAAGGGTTCTGGCAAAGAATATCAAGATTGCCCGACTGATTAATAAGGGATAACGTCGTTTTCTTATACACCTCCCTCAAGGACTGGGTGTAGTCGATTTCAATGCCATGATCTTCGGTCACGAGGCCAAGAAGCCCGTAGATCTTATCCCTCGGATCTGTTGATTCCATGTCCCGAAAGCGCGCCAATACATCCAGTAAGCTTGATGGCTCACTACCTTGACTTAATATTCGACGCTGATCCTCGATGCGTTTTGTTGGGATAAACACCTCCGTGAAACTGGAGTAGTAGGAGCTCGAGTGGCTGGGAATAACCATATGGGAAGCGCGAAGGTAGGGTTCATCTCTGAAAAAGGTCGCTAAAGAATCCCAGTCCAGTTCGGCTCCCTTGCATACTAAAGTCAGTCGCGGTGCTAGAGAGGGTTCCTGCATAATCCAAAGTCGACTCCAGAGAGTCGGACTCTGGAAAAGAGCAGCTAGTTTGCTTTGTGTTCTCATCGATACATAAGGGTTAGCCACCCGATACCTATCCTGAGTAGCCTTGAGATACCCATGCTCCTGTATAAAACTTTTCATCAATTCCATTCCCTCTTTGATTTCTTGTTCGTGCCCCCTCATAGATATGGAATTGTAGAATGTTTTAGCTTGTGGGTCTGTGGTGACTATCGGATCCAACCAAGCTATATTCCTCTCGCAATTTGAGTAAATATGCCTCATCAGAGCAACTTGTTGGCCTCGTTCCTTCACATCTGACTGGTTAATGCAGAGCGCGTCTACCCACAGGACTTTAATCTGGCTTTCATTTCTGAGTGAGGTTAAGGCATAGTTGAGGCCTTATCTCGTAGAGGAGCCTTATCATGGTTCAAGTGGTTACCGTGGAAGCTTTGGGATATCTCGGGACGCGTCATCTTAACGTAGTGCTTCAAAAGCCGGAGGCTCCCATGTAGCTGATAGGCAGTTGGCATTGCGAATATCCTCTAAAGTAAGGAAAGAGTGTGATGATCCACAGGCAGTGGAGGAACATTAAGTTTGCTTGCTCCATAGTCTCTTCTATGGGGCCCATGGAAGCTCATGGTATCTAATGGAAGCCTGAATCTAGTTGGGTTATGTAGAGCCCTCGATCAGCAGTTGTCGGAGTGATCCTGTCTCTAGTGCCTATTGGATATGTGTTCATAGGAGGACTCTGCTGGCTAGGCAATGAGGTCTGTTGAGCCATGAACGCTGGAGCTCGACCGAACCAACGCATCTGTTGCCAGGCGCCCTCTTTACGTGTGGTGCTTTGCCTAGCCAACACTGGGAAAGGAACGAGTAAACGAGTCCCACATAGCTCTTGAGAAACTGAGATCTTAGGATATGTGGATGGATAGCGCCTGGTTCCTTTAGTGGACGTTAAAGCTTAAGTCTAATCTGCGAATCCGATAAGATGTGAACCTCGCTTTGCCACGAGTAGGGCAAGCCATTAAACTTACGCATAATCGCGATTACCTATTGGCTCTCTAATACACTTCGCACACTCGTGCATGAGGTGGCTGTACGTGGTTCGTATGTACATACTTCGAATTTCTTTGTAAAGGGCAACGGAATTCATTATAAATTCCGCCCTTTGAACCTGAACCACTGACCCAATTCCAACTTCTTCAAACACATTTTACCCTCTCTCCTGTCCTTCTACCTCGCTTTGACCTGACTCTGTGTTAGCTTTGTCCTAACTTTGTCCTAGCACCTTGGCAACCTCGACTTGACTTCTCATCAAAATTCACTTACCCTACCTCCTCGCTGAAACTTGAATGATGAGCATGTCTTCACCCAACTCACAGTCAAGTGCCAGCCCAGGTTAGTGCTCTCAGAGACACCTTGATCCATTTGACTAATAGCTGACCTTTCTCTAGCATCACTGGCCGACAAACGTCCTATTATCATATCTGGACCGTATGCCATTGACACAAAGAAGCTGGCACGAAGACTCAAAGATGCCCATCCAGGCATTTTCTCTCTGGTCGTGATGCACACAACACGCCCACCGCGTCCTAATGAGACCGAGGGAGTTTCCAACTTCTTTATTAACATAACCCAGTTCGCGATCATGAAATCATTCAACAAATTCATCCACGCCGATTGTTCTGACAGCTGTTGGTACGGCACGAGCATGGAGGCCGTCGCCAGAGAGATGGACAAGGGGCTCATTCCTGTCGTGGACATTGGAACGACCGTGATTGAAGGAGTCCAGAGGAACTCGAAGTTGCACGCGCGGTATGTTCGCTTCAGGCGTTCTAGTTTCGGCGCCCCCAACGAAAGCCCTCAAGATGATGAAGCGGAAGATGAAGAGACAGAAGATGAAGGAGAAGGCGATGATACTAGCCTGGTTTCTAGAATGGCTTCGAGCATTGCTTCCAAGCTGACTGATGATCAATTCGTCACCATCGTCAGTGACGATATCGATGATGCTTATAAGCAGCTGGAAGAGTTTGTTTTCGGGTCTATGTACCAAGGATGGTGAAGTGGACGGCACTGCCTGGTTGACTCTTTCTTTAGGGCATATCAAGGAAACCGATTGCCATGGTCTTGAATGGTAGGGAGAAGAATCGTTTTCTTTGTTATTTTGTCCTTTTTCTGTTTATCCTTTTCGACCTCGGAACCATCAATGTGTTGTTATTTTGTAAGTTTCGCGTTATTTCCTCTGACACATGGGTTACCAAAGTTACCCATGATGTCGGTGATGAGTACAAGCTTTTGGGTCAAAGTGTTGCGCTGGTTTGTCGCGGTTTGGGGAAGTTACAGGCTGTGGGCGAGAAGGGAGTTGGTGGCCATGTACAAAGCTGGTCAGCTGGACTTTCGTACAGGATGTCCTTAGGGTTCTACCACGAAAGAAAATTGAAGCTTTTTAATATTACCTAATCTTATCTAATCTTGCCTACCTTTACCTAAGGCTTAGGTATCTTTAATAAACATTAGCCCAATAACCCTAATCCTTAGGCCGATGACAGAGATCGGATGAGATCGAACCCCTGCTCTACCGTGTCTCGTCAATCCATCTTCCCATCCAGCGTCTATTGATCTCCTTCGCCTTATCCACCATTCCGAGTTCAAGCAAGAGCTGAATAGTGCCCCTTGCAGCCGAGTATATCGCTGAACTGATCCAGGCCTGCGTCGGAGCAGTATGTTCGCCGATAAAGATAGTATTGTGTTCAGTGCGATGATATGCAGGAATGTACAATTTGTGCTGTTGAACATCCGGGCGACACCATGAAGTCGCAGTATGCTCATCCTGTAACCAACACAATCGCTCGTAATCTCCAGTATACAGGTCACGCGCTTCTTCCCCGTGAAGACTGACGATGGCGTCGAGGACTGCTTGGACATGTTCTTCATCGGAGAAGCTGACGTATCGGTCGCTCCAATCGCCACCACGGTAGTGAGTGATGAGACCAGGTCGGGACTCATTCAATCCGTAGACAGGATAGTATAAAGCACCGATGGGTCGGCTCTCAGGAACAGAATATCCTCCAAAGATAGGGCGCTCACCCTTTTCCCAGAAGCGTTCGGAGAAGAGCAGAGAGACTTTGCAGGCGGACTTGAACCGGAGGCCGGCTTCGCTGATCGCACGCCCCAAAACTGAAGAGAACGAGGGGAGATCCATGAAGCGCGTCATTGTGAAAGGAACGGCCATGATGGTGTAGTTGTAGTCCTTCGACTCGATGGTACGGTTCTTGACACTAGGATACCATGAGAGTCGCGTTCGAGTTTGACCGCCATGATGGATAGACTCGAGCTTTCTGATCTTACGATTGAGAACTAGCCTATCAGAAACATGTGGGATGAATGCGTCGGTAAGACGATTGAATCCGCCGTCAATACACTTCCACTCGGTCTCTCCCAACGAGTCTTTGGTGCCATCGAGTCCAAGATTGGAGTTGTGGACCATCTCATCCCAGAAGACATCGTAGTCGGAAGCCGTCCATATCACATCGGTGACATTCTCGCTTGCGTGGAAAGCTTCCCTCATCATGCATTGCTCACTCCAGTCATCGTACCCTTGATCCATGACAAGCTTATGCGATCGCCAGACGTCCGCCTGAATGGCTTTAAGCATAGTCTCGTTTTTGAGAATCTCGTTCATACGATGCTTTGTATCATTGTATTCGGCAGAGGCCATTGCTGGTGGCCTTGCGAGACTTGAGTTTGCCATGATGTCCGCTCTCGTAGGGATCCTGCCATCAGGATGTCGACCAGTCCCCCAAGCAATGAGCTCATTCGGGTGATGTTGGATCCATGGAATAAAGTCCACCTTCCACTTGGAGTCGTTTCCATTTATATTGTTGAGTGTCTCAGCCAGCTGGTAAGTCAGGCCATGTTCTGTATACTCATGTGTGGAATTGTCGCTCTTGTACGTGACTGTGTAAGGCAACCTCATAGGACCCATCTCTGCAAACTCTTGCGTACCGCCCACATACTTGGTCCTGAACCGTCCACCGACTCTTTCGCTGGCTTCAATGATCTCCCAGTTATGAAGGCCAACACTATCCAACATGAGAGCGGTGGTGAGCCCGGACACTCCGCCTCCGACAATAGCAATTGAAGCATTGGGAGTCTTTGAGGTGGAGGGGCAGTTGAGCTTTGCAACATCATCAAACCAAGCCCCAATTGAGTCAAAATCTTCCATACGAGGCCTTTTAGCACAGGAATAACGTTTCTGATGATCCTTCTCTGGCATTATTTCGGCTTGTGCTCTGCCAAGGAGTGGCATCAGGAGGATTGAAGTTCCCCAGAGGCTATTAACGAAGCGGACCATTATCGCTGTGCTTGGAAAGACCTGAAGAGGCCGAAAGAGTGAGGAGATGTGTGGATGGTGTAGAGACTGATCCAAGAAGATACTGGCATCTTAAATGCTTCCGTTCAGGACTACGTGCAAGGGTTCGGCGAACTGCGACGTGATGACCATTTTCACCTTGATGGTTCAGCTCATTGAGCGGAAAAGGTCCATAATGCACAGAATAATTAAATAAGAGACAAAAAGACACCCTTACACGGGCGGCAGCTGCAAAGATGAAAACCCACATCCATTGATCTGCATGCAGGAGACCTTGATGGCTTGCCAGCCGCCCCGTTAAGGGCACCACCACGGGCAAGGCTTATGCGGCCAGGCGGATTGCAGGATAATAAACATACCTAGAAGTTCATAAGCTCATATATACTAGGGAGTAGCTAAATTTTAGGCGACTTTAGGTAATATTTAGGTGGTCCTCGGGTTACGTGCTGAAAGGTGTGCTGGTTATTTTCTAACTTACCTGGCGGCCGAATGACGCCAGTCATTCCTGAGTAACCGTATAATGGATCATCTAGAAAGATTAGAAAGATAGCAGGGTGCTTTTTGTGGCTGTATCGCAGTGAAGGTCCATCTTCTCGCAGCTCAATGCATCTGTGGAGCTTTCTATCCGGGTGCGCAAGATTGTCGACTCTGTACTGTGGTGCTTCACGTAGGAAAACGAAAACCAAAGTGCAAAAACAAACGAAGTCATATATCTAAAGAAGAGAAGCTATTAAATCTTGCGAACACGGAAGGAATGTATGTCTAAACTCAACCACCACTGTCCAACATCCATCAATCAACTCTTACACCTTAGGTCCCCAAAGTCGCATCCTCTCAGCTTCAAAGCCCGCCTTATCTTCAGCAGTCGTCTTCAAAAACCCAATCTCCTTCCAGATATGAATGTACTTCCTGTTGGAAAATCCGGGGATCCCCCTTCCCTTCAGGATTCAGACTGTTAGTCTGAAAGTCCTAGATTTAAAGTTCAAAGTCCTAGATACAATTATCTAGAGATATAAGCCCGAGAAGAACTCTCAACTCAATAATGAACAACCAAGTTTCATAAAATATATATTTTCACCCAGCACTACTGCGCAATATAAACAACACTTCCTCACCACCGTCTCCGAAACAGGTCCAACAGCAGACAACGACTTGGAGTGCTCAAGTGTATTCTTGACGTCTAGAACAAGTCCACCACATGCCATGCGAAGGTATGTATCCTCTAAGAAGTCTGCGAGTAGGGAGGCCGGGTTATCCTGCTGAGGCGCCTTTCGTACCATGCCGAGCCAGTCTTTGAAGGGGACTAGGTTGGGAATGTGCAGGGCATCGGAGAGAATGGTGTTCACTTCGCGCCATTGCTGACCAACTGGGTTGTCAATGTGATAGATGGGGTGAGGAACACGGTCGGAGATGACGAGATCGGTAAGAGTATCCGCGATATCGTTCACAGGAGTCCAGTTGAGATTTCCGTCGACGTCGGGGAGAGCATTCAGAGTCTGAGATGACTTAATGAGGAATCCGAAGTGCTCCATTGGGTTCCAGTAACCACTTGTCTTGGACCCAGCAATCTGTCCAAGGCGCACAACCATAGGTCGGAATCGGTTGGGATACTTGTGAAGAGTCTCATCAAGCATTCTCTCACAACCCCATTTCGCTTCGGCGTATCCGTTACCGAGTAGCGAGTCAATGGTAGCTCTCTGCTCAGGAACAACAATCTTGCCAGTCTGGCCACCTGCAAGACCCCACTCTCCAACAACACCGATGGAAGAGATCATCTGGAAACTGAACTTGAAGTCTTCAGGGCGACTAGAAGCGCATTTGCGACTGAGATCGAGAAGATTGCGGAAGACTTGGAACTGAGACTCAAATCCGGAAAGAGGACGCTTCGCACTCATAGGCCAAGCATTGTGGACGATATGCGTGACAAATTGTATCATACAAGCGTATTCGCTATCTTTAAGCCCCAGCTTCGGCTTAGACGTATCAGCTTGGAAGATTCGTAGCTTAGACTTGAGGTGTTCAGGGAAGCGGATTCCCTTGTCCCGCATAGCCTTGTACTGTCTCGTCGCAGGATCTTCTCTGTTGGTGCGGTTGAGGCAAACAATTGTGCGAACTTCATCGAGTTGGGCAAGGGCGTAAACGAGATGACTTCCAAGGCCGCCTGATGCACCTGTGACGAGCACGACGCTCTCATTCTTGCCGAGAGCAGGACCATCTGGGGTGGAAGTGGGGGCCGAGAAGCCAGCGCTGTACTTGTTGACTAGCTCGGTGATAGCTTCCTCTCGAATGGCGAGGGTAGATGTATCGCTGTGGACGACGGCGGTCTCTTGAGCAACCGCTTCGGAGACGACGGGTGGAGGGATAACCGTAGGGTTGCTGGCTGGAGAGGCGAGACCCATTTCTCTGGCCAACATTGCCTTGAGATCTCCTACAGTCTGACAGTCCATGAATAACTGTTCATGTCGAACATCAAGACCAAAGGTATCCTGGAATCGACTCGCAATGACAAGCGACAAAAGAGAATCAACACCACAATCCGCAAAGTTGGTATCATCATCCAAATCAGAGCGAGCAACACCACTCTCCTCAGAAATAATCTCAAGAGCGCGCTCAAACTCAACGTCAATGGAATTAACGAACTCCTCTTGTAATTCTGGTGTAGCACTTCCAGTACTTGTCTCGCGACCAGAGTCACTCGCGGCCGAGGATGAACTTCCGCTAACGTCTTCGTCTGCGCCGAGGAAGTTTCGCAGATCTTTGACGGTTGGATGTTCAAAGAAGAGGGCATTGAAGTCAAGATCAATATCCAGCTCTTCCTGGAAGCGGGCGGAGATGGTGAGACCGAGGAGGGAGTCGATACCGACGTCTGAGAAGGTGGTGCTGTCGGTGAAGTCGGAGATGTCAATACCGCTTTCTTCTGAGATTATGCGAATCGCCGTCGAGAATCTTGGTGGTTCGACCTTGGCAGCTGGCTTGTGCTGTTTTGGCTTGATGGATGTCTCTTTGGGAGTGATTGAAGGAGTGTTGTGGGGTTTGTCTTGAGTCTGAGCCTGCCGCTGAGGTTGACCCTTTTTGCCGCTCTCGATTGAGAGGATGACCTTCAGGACCCTTCGCGGAACACCTTGGATCTAGAAGAATGTTAGTATTACTCATAAAGAGTACATAAAAGGGCTGGTGGCTTACCGCAATCTGCCCAAAGAACGCGATAACTCTTTCTTGATCAAAGATAGTCACATCACCATACCAAAGCTTATCCTCTCCCTCATGCATCTGGGTATAAGTAGTATACTCCTTCTCGAAATCCAAAGGCTCAAAAAGCTCAAGTGAGCCCCACCCATGATTCATAAAGACATCCACGTCAATGTCAGTGTGGTCATTGCAGTTCATAGCAAAGCCGCACGACTGGGTGAGAGCGTCGATGACAGCGGGATGAGTATGGAAGTCACCATCGCGCTTAACAGTGCCGAAGCTGATCTTACTAGATGCTTCGAGTGTCTCGCTGTTGAGGACTACTTCGTCAATGGCGCGATAGTCGTCGTGGAAGCGAGCCAGTGGACGGATCATTCGGTAGGCCATGGGGCGATTGAACCGTGCGCTTTCTCCGGTGGTGATTTGGTCACGAAGGTTGCGCATCTTCTGCTTGATGTCGCGAGATTGGCCTTGTAGTTGCTGTTGGTGGCTTCGGTCTTTGAAGAGGACGACACAGGCGGAGTGTTCTTGCAAGTTGCCTTTGTTCTATGATAGTGTCAGTATGTGAAGTCGATAAAACGTCAGAGGCTTACATCAAATGACATGAACTTGATTGAAACAGACTGAGATAACCAATCTGCTTCCGCATGGGCTTGGATCGGCTGTTTGGAGCCATCACCTCGGAGGATCAATGCCTTTGAGACTGTCATGTCTGAGACAACAACCATATCATCCTTCTGCTGAGGCTGATATCGTTCAAGCAAGTACTTGCCCAGAGTCAATGCGATATCCGCGTACACAGACGGCGTACAAAGAGGGATTCCATCGACCTCATGTCCTTGAACAAGAGGGCTCAAATCCTTGCGAGCAATATCTGCCTCAACAACAATATGACTCTTCTTAGAATCACCACTCTCTTCGACAATACTGTGAACAGTAGTGCTCTCAAGCTTAGGCGCATTGATGACCAGAGGAGGATCGCCCTTGCGTAGCGACCAGTCGTTGACGTACTGGATCCAGTACTCCTTCAGATCCCAGCTATAAGCTGGAAGAGCAACAACTGAATGGGCGCCGGGAAAGTTACTCTGATATTCGGCCCACTTGATGTTTGCACCAGCGTCATATAGAGTCTTGAGAGCTCCGGATAGCATCTCCCAAGGTGCTCTTCCACGCTGGAGCGAGGCGACGCATGTTATTTGTTGACCGAGCGTAGGCTTGACCATACCAGCGACTGCAGGATGAGGGCCAACTTCGAGTATCATGGTGCCGTCGCTAATGATGCCGCTGCGATAAGCAGTGGTCAATGCAGAAAGCATGTTAACCGGTTGTCGGGAATGCTGTGCCAGATAAGATGCGTTGAAAATATCCTCATCTTCGACGATACTACCGTCAAGAGGGCACAGGACCGGGATGTTGGCTTGACAGAAGGTCACACTGCTGGCCAGCTTCTCAAAATCCGAAGTTACGGGATCCAGCTGAGATGAGTGAAAAGCATAAGGAACCTTGAGCAGCGTGGTCTTGAAACTAGCAGCACCAAGGACTTCCTTGACCGTGGCGATCTTCTCATTGGGCCCAGCAAGAACAGTCTCAACGGGAGAGTTGATGCAGGCAGTCTCGTATTCTTGGCCTCTCAGAACCTCCGCGATCTCATTTTCAGATCCCTTGACCACAAGCATAGCATGTGTGCCACGAGTACACTTCTGCTCAAGCAACTGTGCTCGGCCACCCACGAGGAAGAGGGTATCAGTGTCGGAGAGCACTCCAGCAACATTAAGAGCAGCATATTCTCCAAGACTGTGTCCCACAACAGCAGTTGGAACAATTCCCCAAGAAGCCCAGAGCTTGCTCAAAGTAATCTGAAGACACACACTAGCAAGTTGAACCAGTGATGGCGCAAACTTGCTTACATCAGGTTCTTCAGACTGGATGAAAGGCAGCAAGGATGGGAATCCCAAATTCTGAGCAATCTGATCAAGTTGGAGAAGCTCATTTCGGACAAAAGCGTTCTCTTCAAAGAGCTGCTTTCCCATTCCTGGGTACTGAGCTCCCTGGCCAGTGAAAGTGAAGACAACCTTGGGTGCACTCTTAGGTCGCATGACACCAACATTGTTGTGGAGAGCAGTTTCGATCTTGGAGCAGATTTCATCGGGCGTAGAGCCAGAGACAAGGACGCGGTGTTGATGGTGGATGCGACGAGCTGTGGTTGTGTACGAAAGCTCAGGCAGAGAGACGGAGTTGGTGCTGAGGAACTTGAGTATTGATCGCATGTTTCCTTGGAGAGAAACACCACTCTTGGCAGTGATTGCAATGGGGAATTGAACGCGGGAGTCTTTTCCAGCAAGGAGCTGTTGCTTGGGTGGTGCATCTTGGATCAACAGGGCAGAGTTGCCACCCGCAGCGCTGAAGTTGTTGACAAACACACGTCTGGGACTGGAAACAGTTCCTTTTTCCCATTGAGTTGGCTCAAAAGCAATGCGAACGTTGCGTTGCTCGAGATCAGTCGGGAAGCGATGGTTGATCTTTGTCTTGATGCCGCAGTGCGGAACAATGGTGTTCTTCTGGAGCATTTGAAGGATCTTGATGACACTGCAGACACCAGAAGCAGCTTCACCGTGACCGATATTTGGTTTCGCTGAGCCTATAAAGAGCTTCTGAGCATCTGTTCGAGCGACCTTGCCCTCCGCCAGAGGTGGTGCGAATGTCTCCAAGACGCTGGACATTTCGGTGGCATCACCAGCTTGAGTGCCTCTGTAGCATCATCAGTACAATGATCGATAAGATCGAAGAAGGATACTTACGTTCCATGCATCTCAACATAGCCAACACTATAAGGATCAACGGCGGCCTCGTTCAAGATCTTGTTAAAGATAGCCCGCTGGGCCCCAACATGTGGTCTCGTAATCGACTCCGACTCAGCAGAGTGATTCGTATACGCACCAAGAATAACACCAAGGATAGGATCATTCTCAGCAACCGCATCATCAAGTCTCTTGATAATAATAGTCGCAACACCCTCTCCTCGACAGTATCCATCAGCCCCGTCGTCAAACGTCTTGCAGTTGCCGGTGCGTGACAGGAAATGACCACGATCCAGGCCAGAGTGATAGTCTGGGTTGGTTAGGACATTAGTACCACCAGCAATCGCAGTGTCGACGTCCCCCTGCCATAGAGCGTTGCAGGCGAGATGGATTCCTGCAAGACTGGAGGAACATGCTGTGTCGACGGCGTAGCTAGGACCGCTGAACTTGAAGAAGTAGTTGATGCGGCCAGGTATAAAAGCTCTGTTTCCACCAGGGATGAAGTACGTGTCAATAGCCTGCGCGCTGTTCGTTTCCAACCAATCGTTGCTGGTAACTCCGTAAAAAATACCAACACGATCAGGACGCGTAGACGGAGTTGCATCAGGAACGATACCAGCTTGTTCGATTGCCTCGTAAGCTGTCATGAGAGCGAGTCTCTGCGCAGGATCAATCTGAGGAGCTTCTCTTGGGGAAATGTTGAAGAAGCGAGCGTCAAACTCAGCAGGGTCATCTAACCAACAACCAAATGGTGTAGCGCTTGTGTTTTTGGCTTGGCCGGTTGGGTCGACGTGTGTTTTTTGATCCCAGCGAAGACTTGGAACAGGCTTGTGAACGTCGAGACCCTTGTATAGAAGATCCCAGTAGGCTTCATTGTCTTTTGCGCCGGGAAAACGACCTGACATGGCGACGATAGCCAGCTTTGGCTTGTTTGAACCAGGCTCAGGAATGCTTTCTACACTGGCTTTCTGGCTGGGCGCTGTTGTGTCTGGGACAACAGAGCGAAGCGATGTCTTCTTTAGAGCAGTGTAGATCAAATGCTCAGCATTCGAACCCATTGACACAACACTAAAATTCTCCGAGCCAGCAATCTCAAGGGAAGCCTGGACATCTTCAAAGATAGAACTCCAGCGCAGAGGATGCACCAAAGCCTGAGCAACCGCATCTTCCAAAAGCGTAGCGAAGCTTCGCTGTTCTGGTTTGAAGCCTGTGCTTGAGAGAAGAGGGATCTGCTCAGATAGGGCAGTTGCTTCCTTAAGCATAAGACCTGCGATGATTGCCTTGGCGTCCTTTTGGGAGTACAGATGTGGTGCGTGGTATGCGCCGTGGATGGGGATGTATTTGCAGATGATGCTCTTCTGGGCAAGACAATGGGTGACTTGATTAAGGCGTTTTGGCGGACCACTGACGGTGAGACCGTTGGGTGCGTAGGCGCTGATGTAGGGTCTGCTTGTCAGCGGAATATCCTAAAGAAGTATTAGTACGTTGGTATTTTTTGTAGTCAGGGTAGCTTACATTGTTATCGGAGAACTCTTGGAAGGCAGCGAAAGCCTTTTGCCCTGGGACAAGGAGAGCCCAGCTTTGGTTCAAGTCTGAAGCGGAATCGACTCGTCTAGCAGTGTCGGTGACCAAAAGACCAGTTCTAAAAGCTGCGACGACAGAGGAGACAGCCATTGGGATCAGGTCTGCTGTGAAGCTACTGCAACTAACAGCCGCAGCTGCAAAAGCACCAGTACAGAGGCCAACAACCCTTGTATTCTGGGCATCGTATGAGGAGATCCCAGCTTGACTATACAAAGTATTAACGCAAGTATAACGTTAGCTTGGGCATTTGTTGACATACCTAATGAATGTACCAAGCTGATACAAAGTCGTCATAGCCATATCCAAAGCAACACATCTCGGTCCACTCTGATCCCAGAGAAGAAGATCTTCCTGGCACGTAAACCGCGGAAGATCCTTTCGGACACTATACGGAATCTTGAACAACTCAGCACGGAGGGCATTGTAGGCCTTGTTCAAAAAATCATTGAGAAAAAGGTTGTCGCGCTTATGGAGGAGGTTCTGTAGACCGGGTTGGACCTCAAAGGTTTGGTCTCCGAAGAGATAGAGCTTGAGATGAGAAGACATGACAAAGGTGTTGAATCTTGTGATTTTGCTCGTTGAAGTCTATTGTGTTTGTTTATGGTTGTTCTGACTTACACTTTCGACGGGAGACTCGCTCTTTTATCTATCCTCTTGACTCTTCCTGACAACCTCGTTTTCTTGTCTATCTTACTGTAATCTTCAATCTTCCGTCATTCTCTATCACATCAAGGATCTTCAAGATCTCCCTCGGAGTCCGGCATATCAGAAGCTCGTTTTCTCGATATCGTCATCACGGTGTTCTTCACGGACTCCATTCAAGATCGTTATTCTCCGAGCTGAGCCTCATCTCACTCAGATAATGCACATTTGACCCAAAGCAGACAGGCTGTCCTCTGTGTCGCACAAAAGTCGTCAATCTCAGCCTTTAATATCATTGTAAGACGGCATCCGAGTCTCGGGGAATCCCTCGGGTATAGTTGACTTCAGCTCGGGGACTTCACGGCGATTGAGTTCGGACGCCGCCCAGGTTATCGACTCTCATAAAACTAGATTAGGTCGCGATATTTGCCTCGTAGCAACAAGTACGATTCATCCTTCAACGTGAACCAAAATGGACAAGACAGATAGAGACGCTATCATTGAACATTCTGCGCAGCTCAAGCACATCGTGCATGATCCTCACAGTTTCCTCACCGAACTTGTCGTTCAGCAACAGCAATATCACTGCATCGGCTGGCTTTGCCACTTCGATGTCTTCTCACACATTCCTCTACCACCCAACTCCCTCACCTACACAGATGTCGCCGCCAAAGCCAAAGTTCCCCTGTCAAAGCTCCAGTCTGTAGCGCGCATGGCGATGACTGCTGGTCTGCTATGCGAGATCAAAGGCCAGCTCGCACACAATACCTTGTCTGCGCAATTCGTCACGGATGTGCATATGAGAACACAGCTTTTGCATATTTTTAATCAGACTGTTCCTCTCATGACGGGCTTGGTACAAGCTACTGAGAAATGGGGCGAGACGTCTGCGACAAATGAAACTGCGTATAACATTGTTCACAACACTGATGTCTCGTTCTTTGAGCACTTGAAGGCTCGACCAGATCTCAATGAGGGCTTTCAAGCTTATATGAAGAGGCGTGCTGTTTCTCACACGGGCTCTAATGTCGAGCATCTTCTCAACGCTTTTGACTGGGAGACTTTGGGCCAAGCTCAAGTCGTTGATGTAAGTTTACCACTTGAGTTGGGGCAATGATCTACTGACACTGCTCAGATTGGCGGAAGCAGTGGTTCTACTGCCATAATGCTTGCCAGAGCGTTCCCATCTCTGAACCTCGTCATTGAGGATCTCCCAGAAGCCGCCGAGAATGCCAAGCTTCGCCTGAAGGAATTGTCTTCAGACATCGCGTCTCGCATTGAGGTTAAAGCGTACGACTTCTTTACTCCCCAGCCTGTCAAAAGCGCTGATGTTTACCTCCTACGCACCATTCTCCACGACTGGCCAGACGCCGATGCAGTCAAGATCCTTCAAGGCGTTGTCGCAGCCATGGGTTCTTCCAGTCGTCTCTTGATCATGGACATGGTGCTCCCTAAACCAGGCTCTGGGTCAAAGACCTTTGAAGCGGCGCTTAGACAGAAAGACCTTACCATGATTCAGTGCTTTAATGCGAAGGAGCGAGAGGTTGAAGAGTGGACTGCGCTTCTTACCAAGGCCGATCCGCGCTTGACTATTCGTGCTATTAAAAGACCTGCCGGGAGTGAGTTGTCAGTGATTGAAGCCGTACTTGAGGAATCTTCCGAGGAGGCGGACTGGCTTTAGATCTGTTGCTAGATAGGACCATAATGAGATCTCATGATTTTACTCATATAGCTTTATTAGCTTGGATGATGGTGATATGCTTCAAAATACTCGGGACCTCATCTCATGGCTACCCAAGGTGAAAAGTCTGTCTCCAGCAAGTCCAAGATGCAGATTCAGGCATGTCTTCGGTGACCTTGAAGTAAATGATCTGTATATTCTTCCAGAGTCTGGTGCGTCTCCTTGCCAAGTCTCTGATCTCAGACTTTGGAGCCTGCGTTTTGAACGGCTCGTCGGGCGAAGATCAAGACACGATGAATCATCGCCAGTCCCCTCACCTTCTTCACCTTACGGGTTGCGCAGATCAAGTGGGCAAACTCAATTGACAATCTTCTCCCTCTATGCAGCTACCAATAACAAAGATGATAACAAATCAAGACCAGTCACCATCCTGAAGATCCTCCAACTTCTGCCCCGCCTTAATCTGCTCCTGCACCTCCTTCATCGTCCAATGCCTATATTTATGCCCCTTTGGAAAATTCGTGTTAATCAACGGAATCGCCCCATCACTAACAACATGATTCAGCGCCTCACAGAACTTCTCATACGCATACGCCTCCGCATCATGCGACCACACCCACTTCGGATATCTCGATCTAACCAGCGCCGGGTTCTTCGCAATAGCATCCCAATCCGTATGCTGCTTCAGCTGCTGATTCACAAAGCCCATTTTCTGCCCACAAGAAACACGTTGGAAACGCAGTTTGTTGTATGCCTTGGTTGCGTTAGCGGCTTGGGCTTTTCCAGCGAGTTGGAGGCATGTTGCGAGGGTTATGCCGTCTTCGATTGCTTGTGTTGCGCCGTTGCCTGAGGTGGGCAGGAATGCGTGGGCGGCGTCTCCGAGTTGAACGACGCGGCCACCGGGGGATGTCCATTGTTCGTGGGGATCGCGGAACTTGAGCTGCCAGTTTACAACGGAGCCTTTGGGGGCGGTGCGGATGAAGGCTGCGATGGCAGGATGGACGGCGGAGTTCTTTTCCATCTCGGTGATGACTTCGGCTGGGTCTACGTCTGGGATCCAGGACTCACTGGCTGATTCAGCGTGCTGGAAGAATGTCAGAACTCATTGATGATTATATGGGACCGGGTCAGCTTACCGAGTGGATGAAGCTCCAAAAGGCCAAGTCATGTGTGAGGCAAACCATGTTGTGAGAGCCATTTCTGCGAATTGTCAGTTCATCAAATCGAATCTGCGCTTCAGGCAACTCACCCAAGCCAAAATTGCCAGATAGGCTGATCACCAGGCTTAAAGTCCCACATCTCTCTAACCTTGGGATCCTTCAAAGCGTGCTCAACAGGATATCCCGCGCGATAGATCGCCTTTCCACTGGTCGTCAATTGCTTGGGCATACCAGGAACAATGGTATTTGACTTTGTTCGCAGGCCATCAGCCGCGACAACGACATCAGCGGTGCGTTTCTGCCCATTTTCAAGAACAACTCCGCCAACACCCTGCTCAAGATCTTCCCAGTACTCAACAACTTTACATCCCCACTCGACCTGAATGCCCACGCGTTCCGCCTGTCGCAAGAACGCGCGGTACAGCTTGATACGACCGTGAGCGTTCACAGAAGGGAAGCCACGACGACCCTCGATATTCTCTGGGTCGTTGAACATAGGCGGTGCAGGACCCCAGATCCGCTCCCCGCTTTGCTTGTAGTATGACATAGCGACGTTGTACTGGTTCTCTTCAATCTCATAGCCCATATCAGGCCAGTGTCTGAGAAGAAGAATGGCGCTTGGCTGGATTTGCACGTTATCGCCTGTCCAAACAGGACTTGAACTGCGGTCTATAACACGGACATTGTGCCCTTTGCGCCAGCATTCGAGAGCGCAAGTTATGCCGCCTAGACCAGCGCCGGCGATGAGGACATTGATGCCGGTCGTGGGGTAGCGCATGACCTGAATATCGATGCCTCGCTTTATAGAGTCATCAATCCGCTTTTGAGAAATTGCGGATTGGTTGTCTTGACCATTTTCGTTGAGAGTGCCGTTGGGCTTCTCATCGACGAGCCTGTTGGCATCCTCGACATGGGAGCCGTTTGTCTGTGAGGTTGCCATGTTGTCAAGTTGCATAGTTTTTTTTAAAGGTGATTCAAGAGCAATAATGTCAAAACAGGCTGAGAGAATGTAATCTTCTGGACGCGACAGCTGTCTGTCCTGTATTTGAAGCCTTGTTGACCAAGACCTTTAGTTCACTTGGCATTCTATTGTCAAGGGCGCCACTGACCCCAAACTTCTTACGTGCAACGTCGGTTCCCGAAAGGGTGCCCGATTCAGTTCTCGTGTAGCCTCAGATATTCTCCTTCATCAATAAATGGCCCTGGCATCCGACCTTGATGGAAGATCTCGAGCTGATCCGACTTCGTGGACGCCCCAGATCTACGATAGCAATGCTGCGTTTATCATCTCCAGATATTCTACCCTTCAAGCCCCCATACATTTCCTTGATGCGATATCAACATGATGATAGACCATTCGGTCTTTCTTTCGGAATCCGAGACCCAATTTGGTTGTCCTTGTTCTTCTGTGTAACGGTCTTGGCGCGGGAGGTCCATTATTTGTCGACGCTGAAGGCTGCCCGGGCCGCTGTATAAGCTTATTAAAGCCTCTACGGCTACCGAGATCCGGCATATGGGTTCAATGGCTTGTTCCTTTCCAATGTGGCGCTTCTTCGTAGAGTGCATAGAGGGTCTGTGGGCGTCCGTTTCTCAATGGTGGTGAATGGTGAGCAATGAACCCAGAGCATGTCACCACAGTATCTTGCTCTTAACTTGAGTTCCATTATGCTTCATCCAAACTCTGTGCTAAGTTCAAATACTCTTGTTGTGTCTGTATATCTTATCTACCGTGGCCGACGCATGCCCATCAATCCAATCAGCCCTCGACTCCTGGTGTATCAGAGATTCTATAGACATATTTGACCGCACTAGCCTTGCCACTCTTCAAATCTCTTAGACCCTTCTCCACTCCTTCCAATCCACCGGGGATAACCTCCTGCGGCTGTGCCTTCAACCATCCCTCCTCAAGCCCTTTGCTGAAGTATCTCGTAAACACATAGCCAAAGTCCTTCAAGTCCTCATGTATACTAGCAACCGTAGTTACAGACTTCCCAATCGTCTTCGGAATATCTGAATAGCTTTGCGCCGGAATAATCAGCGTGATCTTCCCAGTTTGATGATCAAGAACATCGCATATAGTCTGATACGAGCCCATTTCAGACACTGCGTCAAAAGCATACTCAAGCTTTGCGCCTTTAAGTCTCGCTTTTATCTCTTGAGCGACTGCCTCTCGCCCTTTTCTGTAGTCAATGACTGTGTCGCCTTTGGTTCTGTCGATGAGTTTCTCAACGTGCTCCTGTGCACGTCCAGCGATGCAGATGAGAGGGTGAATGTTGGAGCGCTGGGCTAGTTGAACAGCGTAAGAACCAACTGCTGATGATGCTCCCCAAATTACTAGAGGAACCTTCTGGGAATCTGGAACTGGGAGCCATGGTGATGGAAGACCAAGGCGTGCGTAGAGAGCACAGGCTGCAGTGAGCGCGGTGAATGGTAGGGCAGCACCCTCTACAGTCACCTCTATGAGCCACCATCTCACTCATAACAGGATCAGATAATGCTTACCTTGAAATGAAGTGTTTTCCGGAAGTCGGAAGGTCGTATACGCCCAGCTTACTGCATACTCGGCATAACTCCCTCCAGGCTGCTTCCCCTCATGCATCGCCGCAACGCGATCACCGACTCTAAACTCTGAGACTCCTTCGCCTACCCTATGGACAATTCCAGCATGGTCATCTCCTTGATTAATGGAGGCTTTGCTTCCCCAATACTCAGGTCGTTTCCTTCACGATATCAATCTCGGTTGAGCATGAGCGTGAGACAGCGGGTGCTCACCAATCTTTGGGATTACTCCCTGCAAACACAATCTTGGTAACAACTTGACCAGGCCCCGCTTTTGGAATCGGGCTGTCAACGATCTGGACTTTTGGTCCTCGCGATATGATTGCTTCTTTCATGGTGCTTGCAGCTCTAATTTGAAATGACAGTGCTTGAAGGCGGTTGGTAGAACTGAGACTGCGCAAGTGAGATAACATATTGCAATTGAATATATCTCAGTGCATGTTCCATAAAACCAGAAAAGCGGCTGTTGGGCACCCAAAAGAGCGTTGCTTCAGTACACAACGAAAGCACTTGTCGTTGCATGGTTACACTCAGTTACACGCGCAAAGAGCTAAAATCCGAACAGCGAAAATGACAGCGAAAGGCCGAATGAGGCGTAGCTCCACAGTGTCCGCGAAGTATCCTTAGTGCCGAAACGCGAGAATGGCAGAACCAACAGATTTGACATGAAATGTCTCACAGCATTTACGAGTTTATTGTGAATGCGAATGCTTCAGATCCGCTGTAGGTGGTGTCACGCTAAGTACCTGCAGCAGCACAAGCTTTGAGCTTCCACTGAAGTCTAAGGTAATGAGCGCTTGGCGGACCAACGTCAGTGGGAGTTTCAGGAAAATTAACGGGCGACAAATTAAAGATAACAACAGCACACCATGTCAAAGCGAAGTTGGCGATGAGGTATTGTGATGTATTTTGTACCTGTTTTCCTTGGTGTTTTGATGCGAATTACCCTGCATCTTTCAATTAGCCATCTAAGATAGCAGTGTTCCTCCCGTAGTCTCTACAATACTACCAGAAGTATTCTTGTTCTTCATCAAGTACACATAGGCCTCCGCAACATCTTCAACCTCTCCAATCTTTCCAGTTGTCATTCTTCCCTTCAGATGTCCCGTGACATTGTCCCAGTAGCCGTTCTCCTTCACAAAGCCCCAAATCTCTGTGTCAGTTGGACCCTGCGCGACAGCGTTGACACGAATAGGCGCTAGATCAACAGCCAAGCCGCGAACCATACCGCGCAGACCAGCGAGGTACGAGTACATGACGGACCATTCCTTGGAAACATGCTCCGTCGCACCACCAGTCGCAACAGTGAATGAAGAACTGTCGCTCTCGTTCAAGTGCTTGCGGAGTTGCTGCGCAACAACAAGAGGGGCGAAGAACCGAACAGTACCAGCCTGGCGAATAGAATCCAACGTGAAATCCTCTAGCTTTCCAACCGCAAGCTTATCGCCCGCCGTGAAGACAACATGGTCCAACTTACCCTCCTTGGAAACCTCAGCGAAGAGCTTCTCCACCTCGGAGGTGAGTGTATCAGGCGAAGCAAGGTTGCAGGGAAAGCCGTGCAGCTGAGCCTTGGCGGACTGGTTGTTTGCTTTCAGGCGCTCGATAGCGCTGGAGATTTTGCTCTGGGAGGATGAGGAGATGAATACGGAGGAAGCGCCGTTTTGGATAGCTGCTTCTGCGACGCCGAAGCCAATTCCTGACGAACCGCCGATGACGAGGACGCGAGAGCCTGCGAGCTTGGAGACGTATTTTCCGAGTGTTGATGCCATTTTGGTGAGTTTGTGATGGTGAGGGGAAGTCGAGCAGCTATTGGTAGGAGGGAGGTTAGTTGAAAGAGGAGAGATGTTCGCTGAGCAACCGAGATAGGCTTTTTATGTTTGGGTGGTATGTCTCAAGCAAACATGGCTTATATGGCTTGGGCTAAGGCCTATTGTCAAGCTGTTAGTCGCCAGCCACCCGTTTGATCGACAGGCCAGTCAAAATGTCAGTGAGAAAGAAGGAGAGACAGAGAAGAAAAGGTCTCGGAGTCCGGGACTTCTTCTTTGCCGGTTGTGTTTGTGCAACATGAGAGTGCCTGCCTCCTGCCCCGCAACGTGGTATGGAGCCTGACGACTAACACTGCTCGCGACTGCCCAAAAGCGCGAGGCCGAGGCAGGGATCAAAATATCGCAAACGCTCAATCAACACATCAAGAAGTAGGCGGTCAGATATTCAGTAGTTCTTTTTAAGCAAACTGACGTGATCAAGGTCGGGTAACCTGCCTTATCTCCCCCTCTGATGACCTTGCGAAGCCTCTAGCCGGCTGGACTTATCATACACAACTTCACAAGCATTTCGAGAGAAGATTTCTGCTGTATATGTGAGGCAATGGGAAAAATATATGCATGGAATGCTTTCTCTCTTTGGCAATTCTCAGAAAAAACAGGTCCTTATGTCAGACACAATCCAAATTAGGTAACCCTCACGGTTTGTATCCATGCAGTACGGATAAAAATCAGGGATATCAACTTCAATATTCCATGTTCGAGAATATTAATAAGTTTTACAAGATCCATGTCTGTAGTACAGCGCCAACATTCCTACTCCGGCTTCCGTATTCCAAGTACACAGCATTACCGGATAGAGAATTACACGGAAGATCCAATGACGAAGCCGGCCATGGATATCGTCAGATTAAAAATTATCTTCTGAACTTGCAATGTCTTCCTCAGGGTGTATTCGTATCTGACTTGTTGCACCACCCATGATTGAGTCTTCTGGTTGAGCATCATCGTGCTTCGCGTTCCACCGGATTGCGATAGTTTGAGGCTGGGTGGCTGACTGAATATACCCTCACCTGCAAGATCACTCTGTTTCAACAAAAGGAGGAACATGTTCATTCATGATGAAGCTGCAAAAGACAGATATTGGATGGCTAGAATACACATTTGCGAGTTAATATGCTATGCGTCTAATAAACTAAAACTGAGTATCGACAGAACCATGTAATCCATAAACTCCTACTCATTATATGTCGTTTACAATATGGCCAGAATCAATGGCATCATACCAACTCCCCTTGGCCTTTCTTGACCTTTTGAATAATGTCCTGTAACTCGTCTTTCATATTCCTCACGGCCGAGACATGCCAATTAGGTACCTCTGTCTGACCTGTAGACAAAGAATCAAAGGTCTCCATAACCTTCTCCGCCTTTCGTAACTCTCTAAGCATCACAGTCCTCTGAAGTGTAGCTTGATCCTCATCATCAAGATCCAGCATTCCAAGTTGTATCTTCATAGGTCGTAACTCCACTCCTTCAGAGTGATATCGAGCCATGACTGCAACCCTGTACCAGAAAATGACTTTTGATAAAATTGCACTATGCAGCATTGCAATATGCGGATTTCGTGCGCAGGGACACTTTAGGAGGGGGATGAGATCTGCCAGTGCGGCTTTGTTGACAGATAAAACTGCGTCGATGCTGGGTGTTGAACAAGCTTGATTTGGTAGTATTAGGTTGTTGGACCGTTGCCTGTAGTTGTTTTGGTCGTTGTTTGTGTTGCAGTGCAGTAACCTCAAAACTCTTAGGGCCAGAGCCTCACAGTCGTGTGAGTGTTTTGGACCTTGCATACTGTTTGTAAATGCTGAATCGGTTTGCTTGATTGACAATGTTGGCTCAGCAGAAAGGCTTAAATCGGGTGATACCATGCCCCTTGACTGAGAAGGGCTGGTATCAGACATGAAACCAAGTGATTTCCACGGATCGACCCATGATATACTGTTATTATCATCAAAGTCGACAGTGACGTCGATGTTGTGAGATGCCCAAGTATCCAACACGTCAAACTCCCCGTCCATCTTCGCCGAGTATCCCGACGTACTATAATCCCAAGTAAAATTCCGTGCATTCGCAAACTGCGTCGTAAGAGCATTTGTGTCGCTCCCCTGCGTTTCAGGCTTGCGATATCTCGATCTCTTCCCATGTCGTCGCGAAACACTGTAGCAGCACTCCTTCTCCTGCCCATTGTCCTCGCAGCGTTCACAGGGATGAGTCCTGCTGCAGCGGACTTTGGCTGTCGTACAAGCGTCGCAAGCAAGTCTAAGCCGAACGGGCTTTGCGGACATCGTTCCAATGAGTTTTGCGAGGATAGGCTTGGCTGGGATATTGAATTTGTTCAGGAGTATAGAGACATATATTAACCATACATATATTAAGCATTGTCGTTGTTTTGCCAAGCGGCTTGGAATCTCCGTCTGGTGGAGGGTCCGCCAATGGACGCCATCTCCGTCCTAGTCTAAGCCGTCCTGCCGGCAAGGTAGGACGGTAAGCGGCTGGCTGACAACCTTTCTACCTATGGCAGTGATTCTATGACCATTATACTACCTGATCTGACCATTGGTATTATTAGAATGATCCTGAGTAAGCTTTGGCTGTAGCGTATAGCTTCGGTAAGACTTGGGAACATCATTGATCTGGAATCATTGGATCTCAACTCTCAAATCTCATCCATCTTACATTCGGTCGAACAGACTGTTCCAAGAATAAGGGAGTGAGGTCTAAGATAATCAACGTTGCCTATCAGGTGCGGGATGATTCAAAGCCAAGATGAACCGGAAGCCATTCCAGGTCACGGCCATTGACTGTTCTCAGCACACCCTTCACAGGGCCCTCCACGAGAGGTTTGATTGCGTATGCAGGGATTCCCTATCTATCCCAGGTACCGGCCGATTCAGGAACGGACTACGGACAATATCAGAATTCCATCTTACGCATACGGACGTCGGCATCTGCGATACGTAGCCGTCTATGGCCAATCGGAAGACACGGTAGGCAATGCAGGCCGCTGATCTGCATGGGACTTAGATGAGACATTATAGATCTTATTTGCAAGGTATAATCACTGTTCTTGCTTATTTATTGGAGAATTATTATTAGGGCTGTTGCAAAGATGATGGTTTGACAAGGCAGGTTAGATACGAACAAATCGACTGGTAGAAAGGATCCTAAAATGTTTCATGGAATATTCTAGTTGAGTGATGTCACGTATCCTGCAAGCCTCTTTGGTGTTTAAAAAAGCCATCCCTAAAGAAGAATCACACAAGAATAGCACAGCAGATAAGCAATCAATAATGAGGAATTCGCCATCATGTATGATCTTTTAAGCCTGTACCACCATTAGATAAGTGGCAATAAGATAAAGGATTCTTACAAATACCATAACAAAAGGCCTCAATGTGAGTGAAGATGGTGTTCATATTGGATGGAGCGAGTGGCATTGGGCATCAAAATTTCATTGCAAATAAACATGAATTAGACATTGAGAAAAGATAACGCTTCAAAACCATCGGATTGCGTGCTCTCTGGTTACGTTTCTGACATCAGAGGCATTTTTTGTAGAACCCCAAATGCCGTCCAAACACGGAGGTCTCTAGAATCTTCTGTTTTCGGATCTAATTTTCGCTGCGGCTCACTCAGCCTTGTCTTCACTATCTTATCATGCATGTATGACAGATGCTGCGGAGTCATGTCGATCCCTGAAACTCCAAACTCAAAGTGGCTGGTCAGCAATGACATTCCTCCCTTGCCAACCTCTCCCCCGACACAACATAATAATCTTGGCAAGAAAAATACTTCCTGTCTCGTAATGCAGTTCTCTATTCTAGCCGCTCTTCTTGCAGCGACGATCGGAAAATACTCCGACGTCGTGCCTGGCGAGATACCGGCTACACGGTCCTTTTTCTACGCCGGCGGGCAGTACGATGACGACGGTGAGGGGGGACACGTCTTTCGGGACCAGATGTATGTTGAGAAACTCACCCCCGTTAAGGGTGCTTGGAAAGACACGCCTATCGTTATGATCCACGGTATGGCGCAGACTGGTACAGTAAGCAGTTGCTCCGTTGGGTTTCGGAAGCCGTAAGCTGATTTGCAACGTAGAATTTTCTCAACAAGCCGGACGGTGGTGTTGGCTGGGCTTCGAGGTTTATCGCCCAGGGCTACGAAGTTTACATCATTGATCAGACTTTTCGTGGTAGATCTGCTTGGAAGCCTGGCCAGGGGGCGGAAAAGCCAAAGACTCTTTCGGCCGAGGCTGTGGAAATTGCGTTTACGAACAGCAAGTCGCATATGCTCTGGCCGCAGGCTGTCAAACATACCCAATGGCCTGGTGCGGGTGTGAGAGGGGATCCAGTATTTGATACCTTTTACAGTTCAAATGTGGAGTTTGTTGATAACACGACCTATCAACAAAGTTCAGTTCAAGCAGCTGGCGCAGCATTATTGGACAAGATTGGAAAGCCAGTTGTCCTTCTCGGTCACAGTCAGGGCAGCTTCATGCCGACTCTGATTGCTGACATAAGGCCGAAGCTTACAAAGTCTATTGTTCTCCTCGAGGCTGCCGGGCCACCGTTTAAGGATGAGATATTTGATTTTGGTGGGAAATATCCACGCCCCTGGGGACTGTGGGATGTGCCAATCACGTATGACCCTCCGGTCACGGATCCCAAGGCTGAGCTTGTTCAGAAGGTTCATCCTGCAAAGGACAACCTGTCAACTGAGTGTATTCTTCAGGCTGAGGACCCACAGCCTCGCAAGTTAGTGAACCTTCAAGATATCCCAATACTCATCATCACGGGGTCAGCGTCGTATCATATGCCGTATGAGCATTGCACAGCTGCGTACTATCGCCAGGCTGGATGTTCGAAGACAGATCATATAGAACTTGGGACTATTGGTATTCATGGGAATGGACATATGCTTTTCATGGAGAAGAATAGCGATGAGATTCAAGTTGTCGTTGAAAGGTGGATACGCCAGTCCTAAAATTTTAGATGAGATGAGAATTTCAAGGATCGAATAAACTCTATGTTCAGGGCATAGCCTCTTTTGCCTCCCAAAAGTCCACATAAATCTCGCCTATCGTCAACATCGAAAAAGGTTTATGTTCAGGGCAAGACATCTTCTTCGACCCACCAATAAAATAAATGGATTTCCCTTGCCGCCAGTGCTAAATGGACTCTGAGCCATGTTTCCAATCAGAATCGTTGATTTCATTCGTGGTGTTTCGTCGGTTGCCCCTGAGATTCACACGCCGTGATCTAGCTTTCCAACTTCACGATGTCCAGACAACACAAAGCTATGACTCACGCTTTTTGCCTTTAACAGTATCACGTTGCCAATTTATGAAACTCAATGGCAAAATAATCTCAGAAACTCTCTCAAAGAGAGATCCAAGATGGGAAAGAATAGTCACGCAGAAAAAAAGTATCTGAGGATCAAGTCACAAGTACTTCCGTCCTACTTTTTTCTTCTCCCATTCTTCTAACCTCAGTACTTTCCAAATCGCATCCCCTTTCGTAAGTATATACGGACATTTCAAGTTTGTCATAATGGACTCCGTCTATGATGTTTTCGAGTTCAGGAATCGATGTCGTATCTATCGAGCACTAACCTATTGTCTCGCTGAGAGCCAAAGAGATGCAGGCTACAAGTGCATCCCACAAACGGCTCTCGAAGACATGAGGCAGCATGTCATTCCAACTGACGATGAGTTTTTACATATTAAGCATCTATGCATCAATCTCACTGATGAGATAACGGTAAGCTCAGCCTTAAATGCTGGATGGTTGGGATTAGGATGCTAACGAGTATGGAATATATAGAAGGTCCAGGCGGTAAGCCAAGCCCTCAATCGAAACCGTTTCCTCTCATGTACTGATGTGACCGCGGTAGCATGTTAATGCCTACAAAAAGGATGCCCCTTTAGCCAAGCATATCATCAACGATGGCGTGAACGAGGACTTCATCTTGATTAACACAGCCATTATGCAAACTAGGGATGCTTTCAGAGTCCTCATTCCCAAGTTAGCTATGGCTTTGCGCAGCGTCCAGTCTTTTGCTCTGAAATACCAGTCTCAGCAATGTGTATTTTACAATCGAGCCTCTTTGTCCGAAATTGCCAAGATCACCACTGTCGGTGAAAAGGGTGGGTACTTCTCTGTAATATCATATTTCATGATCTGACTTCTTCTACAGCATCTGCCTGGGCGGAGTTGCTCAGGGACGTGCTGAAGCAATTTAAGGATTGCAAGAGCACATTCGTATTACGCAGCGCTCAAGGAATGGACTACCCCAAAGTATATAATTGTTCATACTTGAGCCTTAAAGATATGTGAGTCTTCCTAAATGTCCATTTATATCCTGCTTCTAAATTCTCTAGGTTCGATGGCGACATGACGAAATGTCAAATGGTGGATGCCCTCCTATGCCAAAAGCTTGGATACGGCCGATGCGACGTAAGTAGTTCCCGCTCTTCAAACTTGATTAAAGCTTTCGTCTAACAGAGTTACAGCAATCACCTGCCTTGTTAGTACCAACTTATTCGTTGCCGCGGGTTCGCACACTGACGTCCAATTTAGTGCTCAAGGTATGAAGGACCTCATTGGGCTCGCTATGAGGTTCTTAGCCAGGACAGTTGGAAAGATCGTCCAGGATCTAAACGTCTTCGATGAGACCAGGCAAGTGATGGAACCCCGGCCGGTATGTCACATATCTCCCTAGCATTTACAAAGATCCTTTTGACTGACAACTTCCAAGGCCGCCAATCTTGCGCACAAAGGATCTTGGAACCTTTTGATCGCTGCATACAAGCTAAGATCCACAGCAGCTTTTCTGGCACATACGGGATTACATTTGAGCGTGGAGGTCGTGAGTAGTGTTGCGAATCTCAGCTCACTTAGTATGCTAACATTCACTTAGGTCAACGGATATATGCATACCATGTTTGCCCACGCTGAAAAGGTCATAAATAGCCTTGAGGTTTTGTTTGACGGTCTTTTGGTCTCCAATCACGAATGCGAAGAGGCGATCCACGATGAACTACCCTTCATGATATCAGGACCGATCATCAAAATGTTGCAACGCAAGGGTGGGGACCGAAAAGAGTAAGTAATTACTACTCAGAGCATAAATATCAATACTAACAGCTCTAGCATCCTCACAAAGCTACAACATCTTGGTTTCGAGTCAGCATCCCTGGTGTGTTTCGCAAATAGTCCCAATAACTTTCAAGCTGCACTCGAGTCGTCCGAGTTCTTTCGGCCTTTTCTGGGTGAAATTAGGAACATCATTTCATCTGTGACCAACACAGGCGAGAGTGTGCAGAAGGTTAAGAGTATCTGCGGACCGAATGGGGACATTGAGAAGGAGCTCGAAGCCTACAAAGACTACTTTGAGCAGGAGGATGTTAAGAGGCTCGCTCGCGAAGAGGCCAAGAAGGATCAGGGGTTTCTTGGCGAGATCTATGAGTACATGAATCATGACAGGTATGAGGCTGAACCTCTTTTGGCTATCAAAGAAAGGCCTTTTGTGGAGGAACATAATTCCAAGGGAAAGGGAAAAGAGAGACAGTATTAGGAATTCTTTTTTTTTTTTTTTGTGGAGGCTATGGAGTTTTGTTCGTTACGTGGTTTTGTGGCTTTGTATTTTCTTTTCGTTCAAGGGGGGGTTGCGAAATCTTGTTTACTATCGTGTTCTGTATTTTCTTGTTTGGGGGCCTGAGTGGTTACGCATTGTAACGAGTATACGACTTCATTCATGGCGATGGCATTCTGCGAACAGGGGAGGCGCTAGTAGTCCTAAATTTAGTCCTTAAGAATAAATGATTGTGGTTCATGGCAGGTAGGTAGTCGTGATTCACAGCACCTTACAGTCACGTGAAAAGATTTCCAGAGCGGTTGCTCATTTCGTGATGCTTCACCCTCTTATACTTTCCTCCTTACCCTCTCCTCTCGGCGTCGCAGAAGGGGACGATAACATCACAACAACATATATGCATTGTCCGAGGCTATTGTGCCCCAATCAACAAAGATCAATATTATAGCTCCTGCTTTTTCGGCTTTTTGCGAATTCTCGCGGCGTTGTTGTCACCAATTTCTCGTCGCACAGTAGAGATGAACAAGAGACTCCATTTCTATCATCACTAATGAGCCATGACCACTCTAGCGCCAAACATCAAACGTTCACTCTCATCTTCTTCTGTGATATCTTCCTCATCAGATCATACACGAACGACAAACCAGAGCATCAGATACATCGCCCAACCCGTGGTGTGCAGACCTTGTCCTTCGAATAACTATTGCAACTCACAAAGTCAACGACTTCAAGTCTCACAACCATACCTTTGCTCAGAGTGTGACAAAGGTATGGTTGTCCTCAAAGCTTCCAGTGGTGTCTCGCTATCTAGCGCCCGTCAATTCTAGTACTCCAACTCATTTCAGACTTCTACGCCTGAGCCATCCCTTAATGCTTACCATTTGATTCTCATCTGTTCATGGGATCTTGTCGACGATTCATTACAAGGCACGAAAGAACTCTCAGTCGCTGAACACTCCCAAGCCTAGACGAAACGCACCAAGAGTCATGGCCAGCGAAGCACGGAGCTTGCAGGCTCCTGAGGTAGCTAGGCCTACAGTGAGACTCAAAGGACAAGACTAAGAGTATGCCGAAACTCAGGAATGTGAGTTCTTTGAGTCCCGCGGTGGAAAAGATGAGGATCTACTTGACGAAGAACGGTGGCTCCAGCACCCAATATCCACCAACCAGCGGCTCAATTGGTCATCGGTTCAACAAAAACGCCCGAAGAATGACACCTGCCATATTCGTACCCACAACGATGATATGAGCAGAACTCCAGTATACGCTGACACAGATCAGAATCGGATCCCAAACCAAATTGTGCTCTGGAACCCTTTTCAAATAGCCGATACAAACAAGGGCTCTCGGCTGCCAACAGAACATCATCACGCCTTTATCCTACTCGCTAGAGCATCCAAAGCAGAGCAAGTCAGTGGTGCCAAGATCTCAGAGTCTTTGGGTGATCTTTTGGATACTTCGAGACCACTGCAGTTGGCAATGGACATGAACATTGAAGCTGTGTTCGTGGGAACATCTGCAATCAACTGCCAACCAGTCTTCATGATGAAAAGTGATTCCGGTTCTGAGGTTGATAATGGGCTGCTCGAAGACAACCTGAGTTCGGTTCAACTTGTGACCAAAACTCTCCCCTACAAAGTGCCATGCGACAAGGAGATTATCTGGCTGGAAAACATGCTGATCCCTGGCAATATCGCTTACATAAAGCGTGCTCTCTGGGGCCATCTGGAAAGAAATGAGAAGCAACGGTTCCTTCAAATCATGAAGCGAGAACACAGACTTCTAACCAAAGGCATGAATCCTTCGGGAGTTGCAGGCGCTCTTCCGTCGAGCACAGAATTGGAGCGAAAGCCAGTGCTTGGCCGCGCCATCCATTTGCTTGAGTGTGACAACGATCGTTACAAGCTGCATTTCAAAATGCGCTGGCCTCCCATGGCCGTTTTGGAGTTTCCATCCGACATGATCAGAGAAATGAAGTCCTTCTTAGCTCAGTTCAAAAACGACAATGTGTCATTGAACATTGCACTCGCAGCTACAGTCATATATTTTGACCTGAAGAACGCTGGTTGGGAAAACGAAGGGTTTTTGGGCCCCAATCCTGGTACCGATGGGGTAAAAGAAACCCCCCTGGCTAAGTTTATTCTCTATTTTCCTCACATGCTGAGATTTTCTGAGATCAAACATTTGATGGCTTTCATTCATCCTGCGCGTTTTGCGGCTGTGAATTCCTACAGGGATGACCAAAATTGCCTGGACAAGGAGTTCAACATAAATTCCAGTCTTATTGGATCAGCCAGGATGCGCGTCTGGTACTCTCAAATCAGATCTCGACACCCGCAAATCCCCTCGAACTTCAGGTTTCATCTTATACCTGCATCAATGCCAGGTACAGCCATGGTGTTTCCGGAAGACTGCGGAACTGCTGAGAAGCCAACTGTTGATCTCTTCAGGCTTTGCTGTTTGAATGATGTGCGCACCCTGGGCTGTCCCATCTACTGTTACTCTGACAGGTATACGTCTTTCTTTATCGGAGGACCGGCTCAACTATTCTCCAAATCACTTCACCCTCATACTGATGTGCTTCACGGCGCGCCTTCAGTAAACTACTGGAAGCCCAAGCCCAAGCCGGGCACTGCGCCTATGGCTCTGACTGGCACAGCCAGAACGATTGGCCCCGTCTTTCCAGATATTGGCACCGACTACTACGAGGGGCAAGAAATCAAGCATTGTGTTCAGCGACGTTTTGGTGTTGTGGAGTTCTTCACCAAAGACTGGATTTCTGAGGACCTCCCGGGTTTCAGACACAACGTGCTTCTTTCCAGAGCAAAGCAGATCAAAAACATCCTTGTCTACCTAGGCAAAGAATATTCTCAATGCGAAATCAGTCCTCACACTCTCGCGCCCACATGGGATGGGATAGAAGATGATATCAAAGACCTTCATGAGAAAGGCGAGCTGGAACAGGTAGCCAGTGGTGAGCTGAAACGGCCAGCTCCCGATGACTGTGCTCTGCCCGCTCCTAAGCGAGCTAGGACAACGGAGCTTGTTGTTTTGCAGCCAAAAGTCAAGTCTCAGATTCTTGACTTGATCAATGGCCTTGCTGCTCGGTCCGACGAATGGGACCTTTTACAAGGGTATCTTAGCCGGGTAGCTAATCCTACCGTGAACACAGCACAGGAATTGCTTTCCCCCGTCCAGTCGTTCATAGCTGGCATGAAAGAGACCTTCCAGGATGAGAATGCTGAAAACTACGACGGGGACCTGGACAAAGTTATTCAGCTGGTGCTCAGAGCCGTCGGCCTTCTCAACATGCCACAGGCAGACCTACTAGATTACGAGCCAAAATGGGAAGAGCACCTCGCAGCGTTCTCTAAGTTTGGCAGAGAACCTTTGAACGCCATGAAGGTTGCATTCCGTCTTCGAGGCCTCCCAGATGTATTTCAACTTGCACTTCCCCAAGTCCGGGTTCTACGAGAATCGCCCATCATCAAAGAGCAAGTTGACGTCTACGACAAGGTCGATACTCTACTGGGCCAACATGAGCTGTGATCAGATTCATGACAGCATCACGGCTAAATGAGGAACAGGTATGAAGGATGCTACATTTTGAGATACGAGAATCTTAGCTTTGAAGGGGTGTCTGCCCGGCTTCTAGGAGCCTAGGCTGGGCATCGATTACCAAAGCAAAAATGACAAATCGGAAAGGAACTGGGAAATTTGATGGATTGTAATTGTACAACATGACACGAGATAACACAGTAGCTAGTTGAGGCACGCAGGAATTTACAACACTTTTGGGTCGACCCTACCGTTGTCCTTCATAGCGCGATCATGCATTGTTCGGGAATACTTCTATAACTTCAAAGGCATGTTAACTCTAATATTTACAGATTCTAACCATAACTGTAACCATCAATTGTAACAGGAGCATTTCCTTACCATTCCCACTCAGAAAGACCTCTACCTCACGTAGTCTTTAGCCATGACTTAGAATTACTTGCGTCGTATTATGTATTCTGCTCTCTATGCTTTCTTTTTCTAACCCTTGTCCCCTTTTTGTCTATGCTCTATTTGATTTTAGCCAGTCCTGCTAGCAAAATATCTCCTATCGAGACTCCATTTGACTCTCCTCGTCTGAAGGACTGTCATGTCCACTATTATGCAAGACACCTTTGCCTTGAGGTGCCTCTTCCTCGTCATCTACATCCGCGAGATACATCCACCAAAAGTATACACCGCAACACAGGCTGCCTCCAAGAATGTTTCCAAAGAGAGCAGGAATCATGCCTGTAGGGCAATGGTCAGCAAGAGTTCCTTTAAGAAAGGGGTGGATAGGTTACCCTTCCAGATATATAGTCCGATAGTCAAGCCAGGTGTACCCATCCAGATACCCAGAGGCATAAAGAACATGTTGGCAACGACGTGGTCGAAGCCGAGTGCCACGAAGGCAAAGATAGGAATCCACATTCCAACCACTTTAGACGTCAAGTCTTTGGCTTGTACACCAAGGAAACATGCTAGGCAAACAAGCCAGTTGCAGCCAATAGCACGAAGGAATATTTGGTGGGCTTCAGGGGTGATTTGCTTCTTGGTTGTATAAGCGATGATCTCCTCTCGGTATGGGTCAGCGTCAAAGATTCCTCCATCTGTAAACAGATGGGTCAGCGGTATTTTACGAGTCGTGGGAGATAGTGGGACTTACATCCTACAATGATAGCCATGACGAATAGACAGCCACCAAGGTTTCCGAAGAAACATAGGAACCAATGAAGTAGCATCCTCCATATCGATAGTCTTCCATTAAGAACAGCCACAAACGTGAACTTGCAATTCCATTAGATATATATCTTCCCAAGGCTTGGTACAAGATGAAACTCACCAGGTTTGTTGATGTGAAGAGATCAGCTCCGGTCAATATCACAGTGACCAAACCCAGTGGAAAGACAATAGCTCCAATGAGTTTGATAAGGCCAGGTGCGTTCTCTTGATACCAAGGTGCCGTCAATGCTGTTAATGAGACAGCACATCCGAAAGCAAGGATGCAGCCTCCGGAGATACCAGATAGAAGCACCTTGTCTGGCCTTGATCGTCCTTTTTTGACACCAGCTCGGCAAATAAGCTCTGCTGTCTCAGCCGGCGTGTAAGCTGCAGAACTCGATTTTTCTATCGCTGTCTGGTACATTTTGATAGCCTGCAAAAAGAGAGATAACCTGATTCATCAAACACCTCTCCATCGCGGGACGATCTCTCATTCTTATTCTCCCCATAGTGAAAAATTACTATCCTAGCTCTCGGCATAGCAAGATCCAAAACCGTCCGTTTCCACCATGCCGAGCAATATCGAGAAAACTCCGTACACCGTTCCACTGAACTAAGTTAGCAAGGCCAAGAGTCTAGACCGATTCAGGGCGATCCTTATCTCTGTCACAATCCCGATGCGTCATAGTCTAGCACCCGTGGCGTGCAATCCCGAGCGGTTCAAAGTCGGAATGCGACACACCTGCAGATGAGGCTCAACGGCATCTTTTTAGTGATTGACGATTAGGTAAATAATGAGGTTTCTGGAACACTTCGAGAAACATGCTTGAAAAATGAAGTATTTTGAGTCAATTGATGAAGGATTAAGCTTGTTTCATTTCCCCATTTCGGCAATGCACCCCGACAGACTCCACCGCTGATCAAGGTCGAGTAATTTATGCTTAATAGCTCATAGATAAGAAGTCCCGGGGAAACACCGTAGAGGTGGAAGAGTAACTTGTTTTGTTAGTCTTGGCCTGGTCAAGTGGATAGCTCCATCAAGCCTAACTGTAAGCTTATGCGCCGGTGAACAGAAGAGCAGGCCTGTGAGAAGACGTATTTGATCACGATATCAATTGCGGAGCCGCATCGGAAATCTGTACGAATATTGAGACACTAGGAGAGCTCCTCTTGGGCAGCTATCGCTTGGCACTAATGGGTTGAGATCGGGAGAACGGGAGTTGAGAGTCGGGCGATATCGGCATTTAGACCGTGTTTCTTATCATGACGCATAAGCTAACAGAAATTTCAAATTGGAGACCTTATATCAGAGCACGTGCATTACTTTGTACTTAATGTCTTACAACCCTCGTTATCGTAGTCCTCATTCCTTTGTGATATGGAGACAGGCATGTCACTCCAGCACGTACATTCGGATCGTGAGCCAGGAGTCTTCACTCCGTAGGCCTTCTGTACAGCCATAACTCAATTTCCATCATCCCATGACAAGCTCATGATAAACTCGTGATCTTGAGGGGTCCCCGCGGGGTCCTCCTTTTTCTTCTTCATATCCTTGTACCCTAGTCTTGTCTTTGTTGAAATCGTCCAGTGCGGCTTGTGCGGCGTCAGCGGTTGCGGACTGCGGCCATTCTCCTCCGCGGGACAAGCAAGTTCGCGGCAGCCTTTTCACTACCATCTCATGATAGTTACAAATGCTTGTAAAATCTCATGACCGAGAAGATTTCTCATCCTTTCTTCCGTTACAGCATGATCCATGACTCACAGAATTATGTTGTGGCGGAGACCCGCAGCGAAATGGAATCGATCGATCTAGGCATATAAGTCCGAGGTGGTGAACCCTGTTCTATCTGGCTCTAATCGCCCAGGAAGTGATATTCTATACCTGATATCCAGTCATGTCTACCATGGGCTGAGTCTAGAGCGTGTTCCACATGCCGGAAAGGTCGTGACCTTGTCTGCTCATGTTCCATCACCACTTTTTCCATCCCTTCCACCGAGTCTAGCCTTGCTTCACTGGGCTGGAAGAGCTAGACATAAGACTTGCTGCAAACGGGACTGGCCAAGCGAAGGTGGATGTAGGGTCCTCTGTCACCTCGCCTGTCGTAACCAAGTCAATGACTGCAACAGCAGTGTATCCTCCGATGGCGGTAAGAATATGCCACCTAATAAAACGTCAGCTTTCTCCAGTACGGTATACTCAGTTCGACCATACCATCCATGAAGCTCCAGCAAGAATGCTACAGGGAGGCCAACAGCGTGTCTTGCGCTCGTTAAGTAGCGACAAGCAAACTCATCGATCAACCACACGATATAACCGAGACCAAACGATCCTATGATTATTAGTCCGACGCATTGGGAAAATCATGAATTATTTTACGTACCAAGTCCTAGAACAGCCATGTTCTGAAGGTTCTTCCTGATCACAGGGTCTTTCACCTGCTGGGGAATAACCTTCAGCACACGAGTAGCGATGACATAGATACCCAGCCCAAAACTGGTGGCATGTAATAGGAACTCGTCCATGACCATATGAGTAACCATCACGATGGTGAACAGTATTGAAAGTACGGTTCCAACAATTCTAGTCTTTTGAGGGCTTGCTTTGAAGGTGAGGAGACGGTAGATGAGAGGCGTGGTGAGTAGATGCATTGACAACTCGTCAGCTAGAAATTGTTAGAGTCGAATCTCATTGAGACAGGGGTAGACATACACATCTGAGTGTGATACTTGAGGGTCATGTGATACCCAGCTGAACAAATACCCACGCCTATTAGTCCACAGTATGAAACCAAGCGCGGCCCAGTTGGAAATTTAGGCGACGTCAACAAGCCATAGAGTCCATATGCGACTAGTAATGAGTCAGTTAAAATTCCCAACCAATTATTTTGCACTGACCATATGTGAAACTACTAAGAGTATTAATAAACTCAGCAATGTATCTCGTCACAACATAGTCCTGCCAACACGTCAACTCCATCCAAAGGGATCCCTCACTGCGGTATTTACCTCTTCACAAAAGCTACAAATCGTCAGTATACTCCAATTGGCCAATTAGACCCAAACATACTTGAGATAGGAGGTCTGCGGACCCCAAAACGGTGCTGCCATGGCCGATCTTTCCGAGGATGGTGATGTTTGCATTCTGGCTAAGGTCTCACTGTGACAGTGGACTTTTGGGAACAAGATTTGGGCGGTGAAATGGTGCAGAAATACGAGATGCCTCGGAAGTTACGGAAGGGAGAGAAAATGACGTCTTTGCAAAAGTTTACGGATGTTTAATGCCGTGCACGAGTACGTGTTCTTAAATACGGGGTTTTGAGTTATTTCCGGTAATAAGAAATGCATGTTATTTTATTGGGTGCCTCAACGCAACCACTTTATTATTAACAAATGTTTATGTGCACTTTTCTTGGCATTTTGAACACAAAACACCGTCTTGATGGTATTTTATTGTAGGACAATTCATCGGGTTACAACGTGATTAGTAATGTTAATACTCCAGATTGAGATCTTATCCCGATATCATGTCTCATTCCTTGTGGAGCTCATCCGGCCATCCTGGCTCACAAACTAAGCTGACTCAGCCCTAGTGCATCAGAATGCGAATGCTGCTCAGAGGAGAGTTAATTATCGTAAAAAGGAAGGCAACTGCTTCATTGGATTCTATCCAAGGTCATTTCTATTTCTTCGCCTTTCCAACTTCTCATTCAGCTTGGGGCAGCCGCCGACTCGATAAAAGAACCCACCACGAGCCTCACTAGACAGCATTTAAGCGAAGACCAGAATCCTTATTATCAAGATGTCTATCGCCTTATTGAAAAAGTACTTGCCCATATCTTTGACAGTGCTACTTTTCTATGGCAGCGCCTCATGATTCTCACATGGCGCAACATCAACTGCATCCTTCTACAAATATCAGAACGTCCGGAGTCCCGATGACGGCTCAACTCTATCACGTGTCATCCCAGTCTGTGATGTTCTTCTTGGGACGGCCATTCTGCGGCAAGGATTATCACGTAAGATTGCTACGTGTTTTTTCACCTTAACTATTGGAAGTGTAGCTGTCCAGCGTTGTTTGGGTGGTTTAGATTGTCAAGCAGACGTTTTGCAGGCTATATGGGCGACAGCTGCGGCGGTCGCAGTTCTTACATGATACTGGTGTTATGACGGCAAGACTTTGAGGTGAAGGAGTCTAACTTTATGATAGCTTAGGGTAGAACTAGTCTCTAGCATAGCAGTGTTTGTCGATTTTATATGGATTAGTGATATGAGATGTCAACTCAGTTGGTAGCATCGGCTCAAAGTTGTAGATCCTTGATATGAATTGACAGGAAGGGCGCAGATACTAACCGAGCTACCGAGGTGGATTTCCCAATTCGGCATGGTCTGGACTACGCTGACTTATTAGACTTCACTATCTAAAAGGACTCTCTACCTTTAAACTACCGGTATTCCTAGTTTCAGCATTATAGTGAAATAGGTCTGATATTTCGATCCTTGCCTTTTTCCTTGACACTTTGGATTTGAGTATCCACTTTACTACTTGTCGCTCCTTCTACCCAATCTGTGCTTAGACATTCAATGCTTACTAGGCTTATATACCGTCCCTCCATCAAAAATGGGAATGCTCAACGATACATCCTAAGAGCCAGTCTCAGATATGTGACAACACCATCAAAATATCGAATGGTAGAGCACACGGTCGATGGAAACCACTCAAGAGAATACCTCGCAGCAACGGCCAATGGCGACGATATACCAAAGCTTTCGGTAAAGCAGTATATCCCTCTTGATAATCCGAACCCTCAGCCTGACGATGTGACCATCATTGGAGCTCATGCAAATGGATTTCCCAAGGTAGCTAAGTTGATAGGTTTTCATGGGTATGTCAGCACTAACCTGCTGATTAGGAACTATATGAGCCATTCTGGGATGACTTATACGAGCGAGCAAAGAAGAAGAGTATCCGGATACGCTCGATTTGGATTGCAGATGTGTGGAACCAAGGTCAATCAGGGGTTGTGAATGAGAAGATTCTCGGCAATGATCGTGAGTCTCCTTCCATTTGATGGAAAGGGTGGGGGCGCTAATTGATGATAGTAAGCTGGTTTGATCATGCAAGAGACTTGATGCATCTTATCAACCAAAAACAACGAGAGATGCCTCACCCTCTAGTCGGGATTGGCCACAGCATGGGTGGCACTCAACTGTAAGCAAACCCAAACCCCTTCTTCAACTACCTAACACGAAACAGAGCGCAGTTATCACTTTGGCACCCTCGATTACTTGATTCGCTAGTCCTCATCGACCCAATCCTCCAGATTCCAAATCCGAGCATAGCCCTGGCTGGCCTCACCACTAAAAGGAGAGATACCTGGCCATCACGAGACTATGCTGCTACTAAGTTAAAGGAGAATAAATTTTTCCAGTCTTGGGACCCTCGTGTCCTTGATCTTTGGATCAAATATGGTCTCCGCAATGTCCCAACTGAGCTTCATCCAAAAGAGGATCCGGTTTCAGATCAGCGCGTTACTCTTGCAACTTCGAAGCATCAGGAGCTTTTTAGCTTTGTTAGACCAACATACTTGACCAGAGAATGGGAAAGTTTGAATGATCAAGATCCAGAGCAGAATCTCAACTGCCCAGATTATCCTTTCCACCGTCCAGAGCCACCAAAGATATTCCGCCAACTCTCTGAGCTCCGACCAAGTACTTTATATGTTTTCGGGAAGCAATCAGACTTTTCATCGCCAGAACGACGACAGGAGAAGATGAAGATAACCGGAACGGGTGTTGGAGGTAGTGGAGGTTCCGCCGTCGGAAGAGTTCAAGAAGAGGACCTTGATTGTGGTCATTTGATCCCAATGGAGAAGGTCTCGGAGTGTGCAGAGGCAATCGCTACGTTCCTCGGAAAAGATATTGAGCGATGGAGGCATGAGCAGGAGGCATTTAGACGGCGCCGGAAGAACACGCCAAGGCGAGAGCAAATCACAATTGATGAGCAATGGGAAGAGAAGGTGAAGCTGGGAGAAGTCTACTCTCAGAAGCCATGAGAACAGCCCAAAGCCGAACATCATAGCGGGTATTGAACGCCATTAGATGCAATAATATGAGCAGCATTAGAACAGAGCAAAAAGAGAATAGATCTATTTCATGCCCTTGCAAAAGTAGAAAATGCAAAATTATAATCTTGATGAGACTGGGACTCGAACCCAGGAGGATTGCTCCACCAGGAAATTGGTGTTAAGGTTAACCTTAACCTGGCGCCATAACCAACTCGGCCATCTCACCGCTAATTGGATGAAGAAAGTTTAACCAGTTGGGTAATATAAATGCTAGTTACTGGGTATCTCGCTAGAATAAAACCTTGCATCACGACATTTTGAACTCAAATGCGCGTTAAGCAAAGGGATTCTCATGATGCATATCCAGCCAGACCTTAATTGAAGCCCTCCGACCTCGGTCCCCGCAAGGTGAGGATGAGAGGGAGTCGATGCGCAAAGGTTTGTTCTGCTAAACTTATACTCGAGGCATCAACCAATTGGGGCTGTAGCTTCGAAAAGTAACTCGATCTCGCCACAGCCAAACAACCTTTTTCAAACTTCATTCCCAACCTATTGCCTTTTGTCTGTCAAGGCCCACACTCCGCGTGTGAATACCTACCATGTATTGATCCGATAGTCCTCTGTGACTAACACGCATGAGGGGGGAAGCTACTTTCCCAACAATGAGACCATCACCTGTTCTCAATTACGCTTCTTCCACGACTTTCCATGAATCAAGCGAGTAATATCCACACATCCTGCACGCTGTTCAAAACTTACACAAGCCAGAGTCCCAACATGAAGTCAGGGGGGTCATAATGCCATAAAGCTTCTCATGTTATAAGACCATGGCCCCTTCCACAAGATCCATCTCTCTCTTTCTTTCCTCTATTAGACGGGAAAAAGAGCAGTTATCCTCGTCTCTTCGACTTCTCCTTTGCAGGTCTTTATATGATGTCGATTTGGTAACAGTACTTAGTTTCTTCTGGTGGTGAATATTCCTCTTCTAAGTCTTGCAATATGCTGAATCATCCTCTTGTAACTCGACCCTTGGATGGGCAGTTCATGCTTTACTGAGAAACTCTCATCCTGATTCTCCCCGAGATTACCTGCTCCCTCTCAGGCTTGAGACGTATTAGTCTTTTCATCTTAACCACTTGGCTTTTTTCGCAGGCACATTTGACTTCCAAGATGCCCTCATTGAGATCAGGGTAAGAGACCCAACAATGTGAAAAGCCAAAATTGAGCGTCTATATAATGAGAATTTTCTCCCCATGGTCTCGTGCTGGAATGTTCCCTCAACAACATACACGTCTTTCAGTCACACTACTTCGATCGCTTCACTTCTTCATTCTCGACTTCCATCCCGTCTTTTCGGATCGTGTGTATTATGCAAGGCATTAACTTGCTACGTGCTTCTTGTCTTTTCTTAGTCCTTTCATTTAACCCCCACCTCATTTTCTTTGTTCTGTGTATTACATCTCGTCGTAATGTCGCGCACACCTCCCAACGGATTCGACCCTTCCTGGGCTGACGATCTCCTTCCGTCTCCCCCAGAGTCTAGCACTACGCCACCTGGTTTCGTCTCGCTATTTACTGGGTCTTGGGTCATTGACGAACATGAAACTCACGTGGGAGATCCCGTCTCTTCTCGTGGATTCGTCCCTCCCCCCAACTCTCCAGCTGAGGGAGAGTTTCATTTTTTTAATGGGCCTGCGAGCTCTCCTTTCTCTGCCTTCGCCTCTTCCAGACCTCGCCGAAATGCTCTTGGTAATATCTACGATACATCGATGTCGACAGCAGAGTGCTCCAATGGCGGTTCCTCCTCGTACAGTACCCCTCCTGAGCCCAACCTTCCGGTTAGGAACTCTGGGAAGTCTGGTTGGACTGGGGAATACTCCGACCCTGAAGATTACATACTTGTCAACACCCTTTCAGAGTCTGAGTCTAGGAATGAAGGCGCAGGCGAGAGGCCCCGCTGGACAGGCGAATACTCAGAGCCTGGGTTTGAGCCTGAGGTTACTGATAAGGGAAAGCAGCCTGCCTGGACAGGAGAATCCTCTACCTATGGAGTTGAGCCCCAACCATCGCCAGCTGAGCTCAATACCGCGGAAAAGCGGAGCTGGTCTTGGTTCCAAGGCGATGAGGAGGAATACTGGGGCAGCGCTGAATCCGGCCCCGAGGAGGAAGGGTCGGCCAGCCAGTCAACCTCGGGCCGTGCCCTCCGTTCGTTCATGGCTTCTCTGCCTGTCAGGTCTGTAAGATCTGGTACTGTCTCTATCACAGAGGGTCAAGCCGCTGCGTTGTGTTCTCCCAGCCAAGCGGAATCCATCAAGGAGGAGAAGCCCAACCTCTTCGGTCGCGTTCTTCGACGCGCTGGCGCAATCCGGATAAAGCGTCGAAAGCAAGACTCTGAGCCCCCAAAACGAGAGCCAAACCACGCGAACCTCTCGCCAGAAAAGTCTTGCCTCAAGCCAGCACCTCCTATGGATGGTACCGTCGATAGAATCGACGATTTAAACATCACTCCTGCTCCAGAGGAAAAGCCCACGGGAAGTCCCAAGACCGTTAGCTTTGAGAGCGTGGAACCACGCAGCAGTAAGTGTCAAAAGACTCGCGCATGGGATATATTCCGCAAGGCTGATCTGAAACAAAAGATCGATCCTCAAGCTCTCATCGAAGACACTGAGGATGAAGACCCGTCTCCAGAATTCGCATCGCAAGATCAAGAGATCGAACGTCGCATTCAACGAGCCTCAGACATCTGCACCAACAACGAACGCGCAGCTATCTTGCGCGGCTCGCTTGACTTTTTGCTGGTTGTCTGCGACAGAATCGACTCTGTGGCTTCCGAGCGAATCGACGTGATCTTAAAACGTCTTGGACCGAGGAGTATTGGGAGTTATGTCGGTGAAGAGAAGGACTTTACGAAGGGGTGCTTTTGTGGGAATAAAGTCCCGGCGCATATGTATCGTACAAAAGAGACGGCTATGTCTTGGACAAGGAGACGGCAGTCGCGCAGTATTATTCGACTTAGTACCGCTTGGGAGAGGGATCTTTGGTAGGCGTCTCTTGACCTGGTGTTACGGTGCTTGGGGTTGTTTGGCATTTGGGTGCTCGGTGTTTGGATGGACTTATTCTGGTGGGCATTATTATTATTGCATGGTTGATGATTGATGAAGATATGAGCGCCTCAAGCATATGAAAGAGGCTGCCAGAAAGTTTATGTATACCCCAACTATTTGAGCAGGAATGGAGATTTGGTTTGCTCTACCCTGGAGGCGTGTCTGGACTTTGTCCTCAGCTTAGGGTGCCATTGGGAAACGCAGGGGCGAAGGCGGCATGAACTTAGCATACCTAAGAATCTTAGCGGAATATAAGGCATCACGATTTGTGTTTGATTCAAGGCTATTATATCTCATTAATTTCTCTCTTTCAGTGCCGGGTCTACTTTCGCTCCCTCCTCTTGACCATAATATGAACTCCCTTGGGCGGATTATTCGCCTCAGCAATCCATTTATTCGGCGGTCTCTTTCCCTCATGCTCATCCGCAAACTTGATGTCATAATTCCTTAATACATAAGCCAGAATCATCTTCATCTCAAAGTCAATCAAAAACCGTCCAGGGCACGCGTGCTTTCCATGTCCAAAGGTCAAGAACTCAGGCGACGTTGTGACAAACGTAACAGGTGGTGTCTTCTCATCGCGACTAGCTGCTAATTCGCGAGCGCGAGAGAAGCGGAATGGATCGTATTTGAGACCGTCTTCGTACAGTTCGTTGTCGGTTTGAGCGGGATGGCCCATGAATGAGATGAGAGAGCCTTTGGGGATGTGGTGGCCATCTTCGGTCTTGAAGCCGTCGACCATGACTTTTCGGAATACAGCGCGGCTTCCAAAAGAGCCTAGACGGATTGTTTCTCGTGCGACACTATCGGCGCGTGTCATAGCTTGAATGGTGCTCTTCGTCCAAGTAACAGAGTCGTCAGGGCCAAGAATACGGTCCATCTCGTCGCGCAGAACAGCAATCGTGTTGAACTCAGCGTCAGACCCCAGAACATTGCAAAGCAAGTTAATCACTTGAATCTGGGTGTTGTGAATTGATCCAAAGTTCTGGGCGATGACACGACGGGCGAGGGTCTCGTAGTCATTGACTTCGTGCTGGCGTTCGCGAAGAGCGTAGTGGATCATCATCTGCACTTGGTCTTGTGGCTCGGGCTCTTCAGGGTGGTTCTTGAGGTTGTAAAAGCGCTGTTTCAAGAGAGGAATGACCCATTTCCTCATTTGTGACACTTTGGCGTTGACCAGTCGTCCGAAGATGCTTCCTGTGATGGGCTTTAAGAGATGAGGCATTCCACCGGTGATACCAGCGTTCATGATGAAAAGTTCGTTAGTGTCAAGCGCATTCTGGAGGTACTCTTTATTCCGGCCTACATCATCAGCGATACGCTCGATCAATTGACAGTGAACACTTACATAGTGGAACTCCGACCGTGAAGCGACTCGCAGCTTGAGCAACGATCATCTTAACCGTCGTCGAAAGCTCAATCCTCTTCCAATTCTCCGTATCAGTACCAAACTGCTCATCAAACACCTCATGAAGCTCGTCCTTCATATTATTCGCGATGATCTCAATGGCACGGTTCAAGTCATACTTGACAATAAGTCCCTGCCATGGATCAACGACATACTTGTCGTGGCCGAGTGACCACGCGACTTGGTCGACTTCAGCAAACGCTCGTTCCATGTCGAGTACTTCATCGGGTTGGGCGATGATCCATTTCATTTGGCTTTGAGGTAGCAAGACTTCTTTTCTGACACCGAAGCCTGGGACAACAACGGGTTTGCCTTTCTTGAGGTACTGCGATGGTCAGTGTTGCTAATTGAGAGGAGAGGGAAGACGCACGCCATGATATGCTTCGTAAAAGAGGGCTTGACAATCGGTTAGGTATGCCCATCGTGTGCGAAGACTGAAGCGACGAGCGCCCTTGGGTTCTCTTATAAGCGGGATATCCGGAGGATACGGGACATTGAGGAGTTTTTCGGTCACATAGAGGGCAATGAGGAAAAGACCTGTAACACAAGCAACGCCCAGCGGGCTCTTCAAGCTGGGAAGACGAGCCAGCCAAAGCTCCAGGTCAACGCTATAGGAGGACATCGCGAAGTTGAATGAAGAGGATCTAGATTGAGAAGCAGTGAGGGGCTTCCTGTATTTAATCCATGATATCTCACTGGGTAATGAGATGACTGTGCATAAGCGCCTAAGCGCATCAGGATCTCAGCTATGGAGAGCCTGCTTCACAAGACAAGAGCTATGAAGGCAAAGAGGCACAGGTGCGAGCTTCGCTCTCGGACCAAGGATCGATCAAGGATGTCGATCCTGTTGATAACGGGTTCAGTAGTGCTGACGGCTAAGGAGCAACAGGAATCTGGGCTTGGCGAGCGGGCGGCAGTGAGATGCAGACCAAAGAGAATGAGTTCTTTATATTGAAGAGACGTTTCCTATAATTACCCAGGTTATCACAAGTTTTAGAGTCATATAAGTCTATTCTAATACACTAAAATGTGTATCCCAAGTCCCTCTTTGATCCCGGTGCCTGGCTGTCACGTCTTCCGCGGTCTTGCAGCCCACCACCACCTGAGTGTGTGATGACAGGAACATGTCGGCATATCGCAGTTATTGGCTCTTGATTTGAGGGTCCCTGAAGAGTCGATCTAACAAATGGCGTAAGCAGAACAAAGGATGCCACACACTTTTGCATTGGAAACGAATACGCATACTCCTCACCATTTAACATGCTTGAAACGTAAGCTTTGTAAGCTGCTGGGTCAACTTGTACAGTTAGCATGGACACGGTAATCCGTATAAACAAAGAAATAGCGATTGTCTCTTTCAAGAGGTATATGATAATAACCGATCAAGCAACCTCATAGCCAGTATTCTGCAAAGCCCCAATCCTTCAAATCCAACTGTTCAGGGTAGCCATCTCCACCGGCTCGAGAGGCCAGGGTGTCCCTGAAAACCCGCCTAATTTAAACTCTGCCGCCACCCACTTCACGCTCATTCCACCAGAAAATTTTCCTCCAACAAGCCACCCTAACTCAGCCTCAGGTATGAGTCGTGATACCACACTATTCTTTCAACAATTACAGATTGGGCCCGGTTAGCTCAATCGGTAGAGCGTGAGACTCTTATGAGTACGCGATCTCAAGGTTGCGGGTTCGACCCCCGCATCGGGCTATTCCTATAAAAACTTCTTTTTTGCTGATATCCTCTACTGTATAAAACATTTTCCGATGCTATTTATTCTCTGAATGTCTCGCTTTTTGCAGTAAATGGTGTGCTCGCTTATCGTCTTTGTCTTATGATACCCCTCCATCGGAAGTGCGGGGCCGAAAAGTGGTGGCTCTTAGTTCTTCTTATCAGCTGCTACTTCCATTCCACCATCGTCCTCATCAGCACCACATCTCTCGTCGAATAACTGCTTACAAGACGCCCATTGCTTGTGATATACTCAAAGACCGACCAGAGACTACCATAATCATGACGAATGACAAGAAGTTTAAGCCTGCGCTCATTATTGTCGACTTCCAGGAAGACTTTTGCCCGCCGGTGAGTCCCCTTGATCATCGTTGGAGCACGAGTGAGGAATGGGCTGTGGGATAGCTTCAAGCGAAGCTTGACATATATCCGACGTCTGTAGTGCGGTTTGAGATTACAGTGAGGAGGGTGAACCGCGCACAGTAGGCATTGAGTTGCTGTGGACGGACTTGAGTCCAAGTGCCGTGAGCTCATCAAGCATCAAGCCATTATAAGTATGCTAGAGAACCATGTCTGTCTGTCCATATCCAGACTTGGCGAAACACAGCGAGTCTCAATCATCATCCTAACCCTCACTCATATCTCACATCACTCTCAAACACCAGCTAACATCTCCAGTCCGGCTCCCTCGCCGTCCCAGAAGGCCGCTCCATCGCTCCCACAATCAACACCCTAACAACCCTCCCTTTCCCCCTAATCCTCGCCACAAAAGACTTCCACCCACCAACCCACATCTCCTTCGCCTGCAACCACCCCTCCGCAACCCCTTACGAATCTACCACCACAGTCAGTCACCCACGCGATCCCTCCCGCAGCTACACAACCACCCTCTGGCCCGTCCACTGCGTCCAAGGCACACCCGGCTCAGAACTCATCCCAGAACTAGATGTCTCACGGGTTCACGCTGTGATTGAGAAGGGCCAGGATGACCGCGTGGAGATGTATAGTGCGTTTTATGATCCGTTTAGGGTGAGTGATAGTGGCCTCGCGGGGATGCTGGGGGAAGAAAATGTCACGGATGTTTTTGTGGTGGGATTGGCGGGGGATTATTGTGTCAAAGCTACGGCGGAGGATGCGGTGAAAGAAGGGTACACGACGTGGATAGTCAACGAGGGGACAAGGCCCGTCATGCCTGATAAGTGGGAGGAGTGCAAGAAAGGCATGGAGGAGAAGGGAGTCAAGTTCACATCCATCAGCGGAGACGCGGTGGCCAAAGTAAAGACATACGCATGATTAACAAAAAAGGATTAAAATTGAATTTGAGAAGTGGTACTTGAACATACTACCACTCCCGATATTGCATCTTTCGACGACTGTATATGTATGGACGCTTTCCGTGACCTTTCCAGAATGTCCCATGCAAAAACTCCATGCTGTGTGACCATTCACCCAACCCAGACCATGTGTCTTACATGCTCGCGTCTATTGTGTACTAACTTTTTAACGTCCGCTCGCCTCTACTCCTTCAAATGCATTTAGTCGTTTATCGCTTTGATCTCTGGATGGCAGCGGCGCTCATTGATGTTGTTGACGCTGAGCGCTCCTGGGCATTGGTCATGGCCAGAGAGACGGGTGTCATGGGAGGAGCAGGAGTGGTGCTGCGAGAGGGAGCGGCACTTCGGTTGTGCTGCATGTGAGCACGGACAAGGTGACCAGCAGCGAGGGCACTGCACAGAGAAAGCTCGCCGGCAAGCACAGCCGCACCGATGATGCGGGCAAGACGGCGGGCGTTGTCACCAGGGTTTGTAGGGTGAGAACCGCGAACACCAAGGATGTCAAGCATGGCGCTCTGGGGCTCAAGGATTGTACCACCACCAAGAGTTCCAACCTCAAGCGAGGGCATAGAAACAGAGATTTGAAGAGCTCCGTTAAGGCTATTGAGGGTTAGCATGTGTCAAATGTTAATATTAGGGACGGACTTACTTCTTCATGATGGTGATACAGTTGGCGCTCTCAACAACCTGAGCAGGGTCCTGACCAGTGGCCAGGAAGATGGCAGCGACAATGTTGGCAGCGTGGGCGTTGAAGCCACCGACTGAACCAGCCATAGCGGAGCCAATCAAGTTCTTGGCAACGTTAAGCTCAACCAGAGAATCGACATCGGACTTGAGAACGCTGCGAACAACTTCACCGGGGATGATGGCCTCAGCAACAACACCCTTACCACGTCCGTCGATCCAGTTGAGGGCCGCGGCCTTCTTATCCGTACAGTAGTTACCAGAGACAGAGATGATCTGCATGTCATCGAAACCTCCATCGTTGGCCATGACGCTCAGAGCGTGCTCAACACCCTTGGAAATCATGTTCATACCCATAGCGTCACCGGTAGTGGTCTTGAATCGAATGTACAAATTGGTACCAGCAAGAGCAGTCTTCATGGACTGGAGTCGGGCAAAGCGACTGGTCGAGTTGAAAGCCTTTTTCATCATGTCCTGACCAGCCTCAGAGTCGAGCCAGAGCTTGGCAGCACCAGCGCGCTCGAGAGTCTCGAAAGCAACACAAGGACCACGAGTCATACCATCAGCAGTCAGGACAGTGATGGCACCGCCGCCAGAGTTGATAGCCTTGCAACCGCGGCTAGCACTAGCAACCAAGACACCCTCAGTAGTAGCCATGGGGATGAAGTAGCTCTGTCCATCGATAACGAGAGGACCAGCAACACCAACAGGGAGAGGCATGTATCCAATAACGTTCTCACAACATGCGCCGAAGACGCGCTCCCAGTTATAGTTCTCGTAAGGTAGCTTGGATCGGGCGAGCGAGTGGGTCAAATCGGTGGTAGCCTTGTTGCGGGCGATGATGATACGTCGAATCTTAACAGCGCGAGTAAAGTCACCGAGAGTCTTCTCAAGAGCATAGCCGGGAATCTTGCCACGCATGGAGAGAGAAACAATCTCCTCGTCGCTCATCTCCCGGACGCGCTTCTCGGCCAAGAGCTTCTCGAGTTCCTCGTTACTTCGATTGGGCAGGTTAGCAAGGCGAGCCTTGGTCATGTGAAGAGGACCATCGCCCTCATCGTCAGTAATAGCAGGGGTGCTAGGCTGGGTTCGCATAGGTGTAGGAGGGACATATTCGCCGAGGGGAAGAGTAGCAGAGCCGGTGTCGTTGAACTGCTGCGCACGGGCGAGCTCGTTTCGGTCAATGGTGTGTTCAGGGACATTGGGGTCCTTAATTCCCCAGCGGGCGACGTTGAAGAGGTAGCCGTTGAGAGCGACGCTGAGAGCAAGAGCGATGACAATCCACTTAGAGAGAACAGGGTCCTCAAGAGACTTGAGGATACCACCAACCATGCGGCCGCCAACACCGTAACCCTGGAAGTGGTGGTGGAAAGCGTCGTTGTAGGCATTGTTGTTGACAGAGCCCAAGCCGTAGTGGATTGAGGGGTACTCGAGCTCGTACTTGATGGGAGTAAGGACAGTAACCAGAGTAGGTCGGTTGTTGGACTTGGCAGTAGCCAGGATAGCATCAAGACCGTTGGAGGCAACCTTGAAGGGATCAACGGATAGAGGAGAGACAACACCACCAAGGCTGCTAGCCCAAGTTCGGATAGTGGACATGGAGCTAGGGTTTCGGAACGGAATTGAGCAGAGGTTGACAATATTGACAAAGATGAAACCGAGAATCATCAGAACTTTGAACTTGGGGATGTTGCTGTCCTTGCGACCGAACAGAGAAGTGTCACCCTTAACACGGGTCAAGTCATCGTCCTTAGCGACGTTCTCGGCAACTCGGCGGCTGACACCATCATCCTCAAGAGCCTTCTGCATATCAACATGACGCTTGATACGGTTGATCTCGAGCTTAATGCTGAGAATGGCAGTGTAGAAGGTGAAGAGGAGGATGAAGTCGAAGAACAGAGTCCAGGCAGCCAAGAAGCAGAAGTGCTGAAGACCACCCTGAACACCAGATGCAGCGCCAATAACGAGAATGACAATCTCAATAGCGTAGTCACGGATGATTTCGAAACCCTTGTCCTTGATGGCGGCTTGAACAGCATACTGGATGACGTTTTGCATGGAGCGCTCAGGAGATCGCTTGCCAGACTTGTTGTTCTGAATCTGAAGGCGTCGGTGCTCAATGGCGTGAGACATGACAGCGCGGGTCAAAACAATGTTCTTCTCGAAGCCAATGGTGACAACCAAGAAGGGAAGACCCTCAGAAAGAAGAATGACGCTGATGGGAACGCCCAACTTGGTGGTAACCACGAGACCAAAGAGGAAGGCAAAGACGGAGGAGAAGATAGTGCAAATACCCAACCAGAACTTGGAACCCATCTTGCGCATGGAGAGGAAGAGGGAAACAAAGGTGAGGTGCATAGCAATGTAACCCAGGAGCATGATAACAATGTCGAGGGTCTCGGCGTTCTTGAGGAGATCAAGGAACTCGGTCCAAGCATTGCTAACCCATTGAACAACGCTGTTGCGGGTGTTGACCTTGGCAGCCTTCATGATCCATGTCTTCTTCTCGCGCCCGTGTGTGGTCTCAATCTCGACGGCGTCCTCGTTGGGGATCTCCTGGGTAGCAGAAAGGAAGTCGGGGCCTTCAGCATAAGGAAGAGCGTAGGCGAGAATGCTGTCCTGAGAGTAGGCGGTGAAAGGGTTCTCGGTAGAGGGAAGAGACGTAATAGACAGGTTCTGAGGGATAGGCACGTGTTGAGAGCGAGGAGCAGTGCTGGACGAGTCGGCGGAAAGACTGTCGGGGAAGACAAGAGTCAGGAGGGCAAGGTGGTCGGCATCTGCGCCAGCCTCGAGGACAGAGTTCTGCTCAACCGCCTTCCAGCTCCAGGCCGTCTCAGGTCCTGCGCGTAGGACTCTGCTGCCTTCAACAAGGGAAGACCAATCGGCCTTGCCTGCAGCGCTCTCAACATCAGTGTTGAAGAGACTCTCTTGGAGAAGCCCGACGTATGAAGTGCTCGCAAGGACGGCGACAAGGACAACGGTATGGATCGGGTGAGAGCATGCGAGGCGGGAAAGGGTTTGGGCGATGGGTGTGAGTCGCTTGGAAAACCATGACGGCGTGGTCTTCTCGGTGACGGGAGCCTCGCCGCGGAAGCGTTTCGGCAGAAGAATCGAAGCCATATTATCGGATTCGGTTCGAGGATTGTAAGGTTATTCGTCAATATTTTCACCACATTGATTTTGCCTAATCGCAGGTGTAAGTCCGGGGAAGAAGAAATAACCTGAAGAGCGGGTATTTGAAGGAGCCATTGAGGCCAGCACAGCAAAGAAATGATTGCAATGATGGAGCAGATGACGAGTATGGGTGAGGCTTAGGCAGATGCAATGCATTACTTACGTTTCCAATTGATAGCACCTAATGCTTCAAAGTATCGAGGCGGAGGGCGGTGGAAGGTGGAGGGGCAAGGCGTTGAGGCCAAGCTGACGGGAGCTGACCAAAGCTGGAACAGCCACAGAAAAAAAAAAACAGGGACGAATAAGAACGCACACAAAGCAACAGAGAAGAATATCTCTGAGGTGAGAGTAAGCGGGTACGAGGAGGGGAGGTAGAAGAAAAAGAGAAAAAGAAAAAGAGGTAAAAGGGGGCCAAGAGGGTGTGGAGGGATAAATGAGAGAGAGATGAGCAAGCGTCAAGGAAGACCAAGAAGCGGGAAATGATGGAGACCGGAAGAAAGTGGAGGGTATACCTTCAAAGAGTCGGTCGGAGTGTTAGGCCTAACAGTTACAGTAGGATTCATAGGTTGAGGGGCCTGACACTATAGCACTCAACTAACTGACTTATCTTCAAAAATTAATACCGTTGCAGTAAAGCCGAAAGAACACTAACTCGGTGTGGAGAAGGCCCTTGATCTTTTTTTCAGGGTAAAATGGCGGCGTCGTTGCTGAAATTACATGTTTATGGTTTGATGTCTTCAGGAGCAGAAAAATAAAAAATGCCATCACCGATTCTTGGATGCAGTGTCTGACTGGCCAATTGCTGTCAATGCAGCGAACAATCCAATCGGATGCCTTGTGTCATCGGTACATTACCACAACCTGCAAGATTCCGCGTTGGAGGGTTGTACTTCCATCTTGGCTTGATGCACCACCGCTGCAGGGCCGCTGTTAGTGGCTTGTAGATACTCTCTACTTCTGGTGCTGGTGTGGCGTTTCGACCGCGTGGGCTACAGGGAATACCTTGACTGACTCCTTTCGAGGGCGATCATAATCGACGGGAATATTTGACTGTCAAAGCTGTCAAGTGATTGAGGAAGAATAAGCAGCGAGAGGTATTGTTCTCACTCAGCTGCAGCACGGGCTGACGTATTCCTCCACCAACTGCTTATGAATGTCTTCTTTGTTAAAGGCGAGTTAAGCGACTGTAACCTTTATTGCGATCGATCAAACGAACCCAGCTTCTTTACTCTTTACAGCTGCCATGCTGGTGCTGGTGCTGGTGCTGGTCCATAGCTCTTAATCTTATCTCCCCGTCCTACCGTAGCCTCGTAATCGTAAAAACCGCCGAATACGCAAATACCACTAAAACACCAAGATTGTCGTCACCAGACATAACAGCAATTAAAGATAATAATTACAGCCAAGTTTGCCTCGAATTACGCAAGTAAGCTTCAGCTTCCATGGTTTTTGAAGCTCACAACCGAGGCGCAGCTTTGACATTTCAATTCACAATTGAACGCGTGATTCGAACAATCGTAAACGTAAACGCGCCCCAGCGGGAGCAAAGTGGAGGATACTAGACCCTTTCCCTACCCCTGATCATCCACTTTCGAGGCCAACCGAAAATGTCAATGTCTTGCTTGCTTGGGGCTGGGGCCTTCTCTTTGCTGTCAATCTCCATCCGGAGGTGAGACCCAACAAGACGTAGCATTTCTAGTAGGTTGACTTCCTGTCAATTGGTTCGGATGCAACAGTCAACTTTTCGCCATAATGAATGTTACAAATGTGCAACTTCATCTAAGTCCTGAATGAAGCTCTCACGATATCATCGCAAAAAGTCGCCGGTCTCATCCGCAAAGGGTCCTCGTTGTACGTAAAAAGTCCCACACTCTTCATTGTCATGGCGTTTCGACCCACTCCTTATCAATCAGTACTTTCGTGCCACCATCACCATTGAGGCTTCACAAGCAGAATTCTCCGCGCTAGGGAGACTTTGGTGGGGGTTAGAGCGTGGAAAACCTGCGATCTCGGGCTCTAGTCGATGCGATGATACTCAAAAGGTTAGATTGATAAGATTTGACATCATGGACCGAGGTTCTTGAGGCTTTTGAACGGATATGCGGATGTTAGCTTCTGGTGGTGAGGAGACGGGACTGGTGTTGAGCCGCAATCGGCATTGATGCGCCATGATTTCCGGTACTCAAAATGCCGAGACGTGTTGATCTCTTGTTTTGGTACATGAAGCGAGCCATTTGACCCTCTACGTGTATTTGGTCTGGACCTGCATATTATCGACAATTAGCAGCTTTAGCCGTTATCCAAGTATAGGAACCTGTAAGAACTGAAAGTACTGCAGCACAGAAGAAACTTGTTTGATAAGTCTCATGATCTGTGCTCTAAAGCCTGAATATCACCAAAGTCAATTACCCAAGCGAGCTGGTGACATCTTTCGACCAAACTCGCCTATACATAAGATCAACCTGCTAGTCGATCTTCCTTCAAAATAACTCATTCTCATCGACAAACCCATCATAGAGATAATTACCTGCTTCATCCTCCCGAACAAACATGAAACACTCCAGGTTGCAATACGTCAAGAACCATTCGACTTTGACAATTGACGCCGGTAATTCACGGCTCACTGCATCGGCTGCAACCCGGATCAGCGCAAACACGACACAATGATGACAAACTTTAGTATCTTTGCTTGTAGAACAAGGTCAAGTATTTTCCCATATTGTTTTATGATGCAAGAATGGTCTTTGACGAGACACCCTTGCTGTGGTTAAACCCTGACCCGGTCGTTGAAGGTCCACCCTCCGGAAGCTCTTTGCGGGGCCGTAGACCCTGAAGTCCGGAATATGGAGTATCATATCATTTGATTGCTGGACTTATCCGTATTGCTAGATATTTTCTCCGTGGGCAGTTGATTCAGGTTGAATCGAACAGGGAGAAGGGTGAGTCGCAAATCGAATCGTCATCGGTTTAGGGTATCTTGCTACAAGCTGCGTAAGAACAGTCTTGTTCGGAATTGATGAAGAAACCTTCTCCCTTCAGGTCGTTTGAGGCTCAAGCCACCTACAGAATACAAGACAAGCATATTTTAGAGATTGTATCGGTCTGGTTCGGCTAGTGTCTTGGTGACTAATAAGAGCTATTTCTTGACTGACATCGTCGCGCTACGGTGCCCACGGAGGGTCGAGACCGAGAGGGCTGGGTTGTCATGATATGACTTTTGCGTAACTGTTGAGACGTCAACAAAAACCTTGATAAGCAACGCAAAACTGGCAGAGGTTGCCAATTGATATGCAAGATACCCAATATGCCATGGGCAATATCTCACCGCATATAGAGCTTCTTCAATGGCACAAAACAATGATTGTCGCACCGATACCTTCCGGAGCTTAAGCCCTGGCTCTCCGTAACAAGCAGCGGCCCGCTTCCGATGGCTGTCCGGTCCACCCGGTATCACGCCAACCAAACATCGTACGATGCTCACTCAGAGCTTTTCATTTGTCCAGACCTGAGGCTGAGAAAAAACCTCAAACAATATTGATCAAAGAGGTTGGCATCGGATCGATATGCGTGATAAGTCATCATATATGTGTCTCTTGTAATGGATGGACCGGGCCGTGGATGGGTTCGTGCTCAGGCCAGGGAGGCCAGTTAAATTTTCGCCGTTCTCTCATGATCTTCTCTCCCCAGATACTCAATTGCTTGTTTTTTCCAAGCTAATAAAGCTAAACCGCTGTTAGCTGTGTCGAAAGATAAAAAAGCAATCCGTCTTACCAATTATATGCGTTCCAATCTGCGTCACTAAGCAGGCCACCTCACAGACCTTCAAGGATCCTTCGTCTATTTTTCGCTTGCAGCGATCATACCTCTCTACCTGGTCTAGAGTAAGAAAGATCGGACGACATTTCACTGCCGCACAAATTGGGGATGGATGGCCAGCACGACGAATCTAAACAAGCGCCCGATGCGAATCACGGCGTGATTAGTCTCAGTAACAGTCCGGAGAGTACCAATGGCGCTGATGCAAAGAGCCCTCATGTGTGGCTCGTCGGCGGCGGTATTGCGTCCCTTGCCGCCGCTGTCTTCCTGATTGAAGATGCCCATGTCCCTGGCGACCACATCCACATTCTCGAGGCATCTGCTAAAGCAGGTGGATCAATTGCAACATTTTCGAAGCCATCATGGGATACAGGGTACCGGGTTTCGGCGATTCGAAAGATGAGCCTCACATATCATTGTTTGTATGCGATGCTGGAAAAAGTGCCGTCGGACATTGAGGGCGAAACACTAGCCGCCAAATTGAACCGTTTTAACCAGGCGAGGAGGAAGTTAGGGGCATCGGGAACGAGATTGGTGAGGCAAGTCTTTGATGACCATGGGAACGAGAAACCTGAGGCTGTTGATGTGAGCACAATGGGCTTGAGTGTCAAGAACCAATGTGACTTGATGAAAGTGGTTCTTGAAACGGAGGAAGAGTTGGAAGGGCTTGAGATCCAGGCTTTATTCGAGCCAGACTTCTTCGAGACGAACTTTTGGGATTTGTGGTCATCGCTCAATCGATTTCATCCTTGGTGCAGTGCTGTTGAGTTCCGACGATGTCTGCACCGCATGTTGCATGAGTTTCCCAACATGGGGACACTATCTGGCGTTGAGCAGGCACCTGAGGAGGACTTTGAAGCGATCATCAAGCCTTTGACACAGTATCTAAAGGCGATGGAGGTTGAGTTTCGACATGGTAAGTTCGGCCGGGTATTCGTTCGTAAGGGGTATTGACTGATCTGTATAGGAATCCAAGTTAGCGGACTGGAGATTGAGGATGAGGGATCTGACTTCAGAGTTGCTGCCCTAAAAACATATCAAGACAACAAGCATGTTCTCCTGACACTAGGTGAAGATGACCTTGTGTTCCTCACGCTAGGCTCACTCACATCTGGCATGGGTTATGGCACGAATAGCCAGCCGCCGCCGACGATGGAGCTTCGTGATTCAGCGCCGCACGAGCTCGACCCTTCGTGGACCTTCTGGGACATGCTGGCTCTGGACCGCCCAAAAACATTTGGCAACCCCGAGGCCTTCTTCGATCGCCCCTCAAAGTCAACTTGGCTGTCGTTCACTGTTACCCTTCGTGATCCAGCATTTTTTGAGCACTTACGCACCTGGACCGGCACACTCACTGGAGCTGTACCTCTGATAACCTTCCGCGACTGTCCCTGGATGTTGTCCCTCACAATCCCCCAACAACCATATGTCAAAAACCAACCCGAAGACGTCTTCGTATTCTGGGGCTACGGCCTCTTCCCCGATCAACACGGTCGCTATGTCAAAAAGTCCATGCTCGAGTGCACCGGCGCCGAGATCCTCACCGAACTACTTCACCTAATGGCCTTCCCCCTCCACCCAACCCTCGAGCGCTCCATCACGATCCCGTGCCTAATGCCCTTAATCGGCAGCCCATTCCTCACGCGTAAGAAGGGCGATAGACCAAAAGTAATCCCCGACGGAAGCAAGAACTTGGGGCTTATGGGCCAGTTTGTGGAGATTGAGCGGGAAGTAACGTTTACGATGGAGTATTCAGTGCGGTCGGCGCAGTTGGCTGTATATGGGCTTATGGGCTTAGATAAGAAACCTCCGGGGGTTCAGGGTGAGGATCATTCTGTTTTGACGTTGGGGATGGCGTTGAAGACGATGATGACTTGAGGAGGAATCGGGAACTGGATCGGAAGAGGCGTAAGGAAAAGCAACAGAATGATATAGTGGGGGACTGGGACATGCTTGGCTTGATCTTGGTACACTAGTATTGGCACTGGAAGTCTCTTGGGATGACGGTGGTACATTTCAATGGTTGAATGGGCGAATGTTTGTTTCGGAGAAGGCTTCACTTGTTGGCTGAGTTCCTTTGTAAAGGGCAGTTTGTATCAATAGCTATGCGACGTGAAGGAATACGATTAGGCACCCATCTTTAATGCACCCTCGAACTTTCGTACAATGGATCTTCGCTTGCCATCTTCTGTTTTGCCAGTGACAGAGCATCACACTATTCGCAGGGACCTGACCTATCATCTGCGTCTCCGCCTATCAACACTACCCTCTTCCTCTTCCTACACTATTATACAGATGACGAGCATCATACTATTTCATCCTCACATCTAAAAAAGTCTGTGAAGCATTTTATCCCAAGAACCAACTCACCGTCATGCATCCGAGTGGTTTCGAACTGACTGCCCCCTCGATAGCGCCCTCCCCAGCCCCAACTTCCCCCTGGAGTGCCTTCAGGGGCGCGGCTGCCCAAGCTCCTGCCTCCTGTCGTCATTGCACCTGAGGCTGCGATGCCCTAACCCATCCACACTTTCCCTCTCCTTAAGTCTCCCCGACAATGGTCCGGTCTAAACTCTCACTTCCCCTCTTTTCTCCTCTCATCTTCACTCTTCACACCCAACACCCCAACCCATCACACTTGCATCTCATACTATTAACTTTGTGGTCTTTCTCAAGATCATTCATCTTTTCTTTTCTTTGCCCAGCTCCCTGTCATTCTCCCTGCTGCCGCCATCATGGCTTCTGAGCGGGAGAACATGCAGCATGAAGCTCGGCTGCAGCTTGACTATCTCGAGGAATGGGAGAAAGCCAACCCCGGAGATGACGTTGTGACGTCGGGTTTCATCAGAGATTTGTTTTCCATCCGTGTCCACCTTGAAGCTGTAGCTGCTGGTTACATGCCATTCAACGAAGAAGGGATCGAGGCTAGTCTGAACCAGAACAGGTCTCGGCGTGCCCCTCCTACTTCCACCCCAGGTAAACAAAGCCAGCATTTTCAGGTCATCACTCAGCTAACCTCCGACATCAGACGACTTCTATCTTGAAGACCTAGACCGGCTGGAGGGTTCCGATGAGGCTGCCTAGGAGCACTCTTCGACCACCTCCAATGCTGATGTTGTTGCGTCTCCTTCCGCTTCTCCTGGTGGCAATGTCCCCGCTACTCCTGTTGACGCCCTTTCTGGGGCCCCTTCTGTGGCCGCTGCTTCTGAAGCTGAGCCTCGCCACGTCGATGCTGCCCTCCAAGGTAATGAGTGTTTTCTTCTTGCCATGACGGACCCTAACTGATACTTCTACAAGATGACTTTGGGTTTGACATCTACTCCGACCAAGGTGCCGGAGCCTCTTCCAAGTCTGACATGGCTTTGAAGATGGAGGAGGTGAAGAAAAACAAGCTATCCAAGGTCATATCCGAGGCCCTGGGATTTTACAATCAGGCGGATGTTGGCCATATCCTCAAGGCACAGTCTCAAGATGCAAGTCAGTCAACCTCTTCTTATGAGGAAGCACTTGAGGCCACTGCCAAAGACCCTGAGCCTTTTGAGGACGAGACTACAGAGAATGAGACTGTACGCACAGAGCCAGTTGCCATCGAGTCTCCAGCCGCCTCCACTTTCTATCCTGCCGATGATGATGAAGAAGACCTCATTACTTTCGGCGAGACCCCTGCCCCTTCTCCTGGGCCTGCTTCGGAGAATGGTGACGACGCTTCTACCCCTCAAAGCCCTGCCGCTGAGCAAGTTGAAGACACCAAGAACGACAATATCGACCTTGAACTTGCTGACGAAGCCGAAAGCTTGTATTCTTATCCAAGCTTAGTTGCCGAGGCCAGTGTTGGTTCTGTGGTTGAACTTACCCCCACCCAATCAGCTGAGGCTAGTCCTGTCTCTCCTGCCGGACGTTTCCCCCCTTCTTCTTCTTACTTCTCTGCTACTGCTGCTGCTGCTACTACTACTCTTGATCTTCCCGACATCCTTGTCGAAGAACTTCCTGCTTGCCCCTACATTGAGGGAGACAATGTGACCTCTACAAAGCAGGTCCATGAGGACGGCAATACTCCCAAGTGCTTCAAGTGCGGTGATGATTGCGCTGGCACTGTGATTAGATGTGCTTGCACTCACCACTATTGCTCCGATTGCCTTTGCGAGCTTGTCAAGATGTCTATCCAAGACCTGGCTGAATTCCCTCCTGCCTGTTGCGGAGAGCCCGTGCCTGTTGATGCTAACTCATTGACCTTTGACGAGGAGACTCTGCTTGCCTTCTTCTCAAAGAAGATGGCCAATCAACGCAAGACACAGCATCGATATTTCAAAAACCAGCGCAAGGCACCACGTCAATCTTCGGGCAATCAGACGGCCACTTCTCTGCCCTCCCCATCTGGGGATATGACTCTTGCATCCACGACTACTAACAAGGTTGAGACTTCCCCCAAGAAGAACAAACAGATGTGCTACCTCTGTCACCGACTCATGAACAAGGATGCTTGTAAGTCATGTCCCAACCACTGGACTTCAAACTCAGCTAACTTTGTTTTCTTAGTTTGCCCCAACTGCTGCCATCGCTGCAACCAAAACCGAGGCGATTGCACTTGTCCCTGGTGGGAAGAGCGACAAAAGTCGCAGGACGACAAAACTGGGGTACACAACGCCTCTCTTTTCAAGAAGGCTTCCCACCAGGCTGCCTCATCTTCTCAGCCTCGTCGCCCCCGCCCGTTTGGCGGGTTGTTCCATCATCAAAACCAGCCTGCTGCTACCGCCCTCAATAGCCATCCCAATGCATGTAAGCACTGGGATATGAAACATGAGAAACGACCTGGTCGATGTTTCGATTGCGGGGACTACCTGCCTGCTTACGCGTGGCTTTGTATTCGTTGTAACTATTCGGTCTGTAACAGGTGTGAGCAGAAACGGCGTCAGGGGTGCCTAGAGTCGGTTGAAGATGTCACTGGGAGATGCATGGACTATGTTGCAGTGATAATGTAGTCACCAAAGTTGAGTGGGAGGACAAGCTTTCAGCCACAGGGCGATGTTGTGCCAATGTTGAAATGAAAGTCAGGGCGATGCTGTGAGGAAGGCACAAGCTTTTGGGGATTATGGAAGGATCAATCCTATATTCGAAACAACTAGCTAAGTTGTAGTCTGTAGATGGAATGATGCCGAGTTTTGTGCCTCTAAGAAAGTTTCTTTGCCCCGGCTTTGCTTTGACACCTATTACATCTTGCCAATCCCTTGATCCCGTTATATTCTCTCAATAACTGCCCTCGAGGCTAAATAACCTGGTGGCCCATTTTCGATAACGTCGAGTTTATGGGATGAGAAGTGGGCGATTCCGAAAGAATCTTTTAATATTTTATAGTTGTTTTGTAAACTTATGATCGTTCTGTACATCTTATAATGATCTTATATAATTTTATAATAATCTTATATAATCTTATGATCATCTACCCATAACATTCCGTCGACATCGAAGGCAAAGGCGTACGCCGCACTCAGGGCATTCAAGTATAAACTCCCAAAGCTCAAAAGCACACCCATCACATGTGTGTTCGCCATCTTCTCGATCCCAACGTTGCGGATGGCGGCATCCTTGGCGGTTTTCCCACTCACGTATCAAATTGGCCAGGCGAACCTGTGCAGCTGCTCTGCGTTCATCGTCCTGTTGTCGTCTCTGAGCATCGCGCGCTGGGACAATAACGGGGTCGCGACGACGTTGCACGGCAACTGGAGGTCGGACAAGGGGAGGAGCTCGACGACGCTGCAAGGCTTCTGCATGTTGGATAATGTGAGCCTCATCCCATTGAGGGCATTGACAGGTCTTCCATCTTGCGCCGCAGGTATAGCAAAATTGATGACCACAAGTACAAGCTTTAGGAATGTCAGTAGATGAAAAGACTAGGACTGCGAATAGCTTACTCATATGAAAACACCCTTGACCCAACTCGATGAGATGCCCGCATCGATCACAACGCCTCCACCCTTCTCCTTCACCTAGACGAAGGACCTCCTGAGCGGCATTGTCTTCAGCGCAGATACCATCATGTCGTTCATTCTTGCAGCTGATGCAGGCCTTCCTCTCACATTTAGGGCAGCGACCGGTTCCGGCTTCAATCAAATGGGGCGGAATGAATGCTGCACATGCGGGATCGCTACAATAGGTGCGATTCTCTGTTCCGAACTCGATCGCCTTGTCTCTAATTTCCTTCAGAAGCTCTTCATCGAGAAACGGGTGGCCGGCTGTGAGCTCGATAGGTTCCTGACAACACTTCGGAGGGAAGAGGGTCTCGTCATTTATGGCGGTTTGAACGAGGCTAACGAGGCAAGTACGGCAGAAGGTGTGAGAACAGGGGGCCTCTGTGGCCTCTCCTCCAGGGACTTCTTCGCCGCAGGCAACACAATGTGTTGTCTCGACAGCCGAGAGAGGGTCGGTTGACGGGTAGTGATCGGTCACTTCTTGGGTTTCTGCCACATGGCTCTCGGCCTCAGGTTCTGTTTCCAATCCAGGTGTAGCTCGAGATTCGTTGATCCCGTTCTCGCTCTCAAGAGGTTGGGTATTATCCTCGTTGTCTGCTCCGTTGGCCTCATCATTGGGTTCGTCTTGAGGAGATTCTTCCATTTCGATCTCCGGGGTGTCTTGCCTCCCATGAGACTCGCGTGCAAGCCGTTCGGCGAAGAGCCGATCCCGAGCCTCACTTTCTTCTTGCTGGAGGATCTCGCGGATGATGGCTGCATCCGCCTCGTCTAGATCGGCATGATCGAGTGTTTGGTCCATGGTGGAAGCCGTTGCGAAGTTAAAAAAGAGAGGTGAAAAACAGAAGGGTTATTTGCCAATGAGCCTTGTGGCGAAAGCTAGACTGTTGCACATTTACTTCAGAGGTGAAAAGAATCATGCCGAGGAAGGCGATCAGGAAACAAATTGGCCTTATATAGACATTGGCAGTGAGTGATTCACAGAGATGTGTAACAGCTGGCTGCCGGTGCCCGTTCCCTAAACTATCCTAAGGTTACCTAAGGTGCTTTTACCTAAGCCTTTATGAACATATCATAAGGTAATCATAATTCTAGCCTAAGTCTGGCATCTGGCTAATAGTTTCTAAAGCCTTCGCACGTTCGTTCTATCCAACATATCCCATCTGACAGTCAAGGTAAGAGAAGACAAAAGGGGAGATCTTCCTTTTGAGGCATCATTTACGAGCTCTTTCCACGCATCCTCTCAATTTCTACCAAACAAAATCCTGCTATGTTGCATGTGACATATCTGGCAAGACTGCAGATTACATCGAATACAGCGAAAGATATATACCGGCCTCTGAGAGCACTCGTTGCATCCCCCCCGCCTCACTTCCCAAAGGGGATGGCGGCACCCTTGGCTCGCCTCGCATTGATGCGTTGTCTCTCTTTGGGCCGCTGGCCTCTCTAGTCGATCCCAAGTGGCATTCGGAATGGCATTAAGAGTTTGACCTCGTTCCAACCTTTCGCGCTTCACTCTCGCAGCTTGTTCGTCTCTTTGGCGATTCCTCTCAACTAGTTGCTGCCTTCGTCGTCGCCAATACTCAATTTCCCTTTCATGCTGACGTGCCATCCTTTGGCGATCTTCCGGGGTTTGTCTTTCCATGTATCGCTCCAAATCTCGCCGTAAGTCCCCATGAATACCTCGAACGGCTTCTATGATGGGTCCCAACATTCCTCCACCAGCGATGTGACGTTCAGGATCAAACCGGTATTCTCGACGATAGGTCCCCTTGACACAGTTGCAGGTTTTCCATTGACTGCCACAAACATAGCAGAACTGATAGCCGCAGCGGCAAGCTGTTCAAAATAAATAGTTAGCAAGTGTCAAAACGTGGAGAGTACATCTCTATAAGATGCGTCAGGTGTCAAGCTAAGAATAGAGTGATAAGAAGCTCAAAGCGCTTCCAGCAGACAGAAGCAGGGGTTAGACTTCAGAAGCCTTACGCATCCTAAAAGATAAAGTTATTGATAGGTGATGGACTTACTTATATGATTGCAACCATGTTTCATTTCAATAAGATGCCCACATTTTCCACATTGCTTCCAGCCCTGCCCCGTCCCCATTTGCAGGACCTCCCGAGAAGCGTTATCATCAGAACAAATACCCGTGTGTTTGTCCTTTTTGCAGCTGACGCAGGTTTGTTTCCAACATTGAGAGCAGTGAGCAACTCCATCATTGATGAGCTGAGGCGGTATGAAGGCCGCACATGTAGCATCACTGCAGTACACACGATTCGTGGTTCCGAACTCCACTTCCTTTGCCTCGACTTGGTTGGCCAGCTCTTGACTGAGGAAGTATCGGTAGGCTTCCATGGGGATGACTTGCTGGCAGCATTTAGGTGGGAAAAGGGTTTCATTCTGAAGAGCAGTCTGGACAAGCGTAACTGTACAGCTTCGACAATAGTTGCGAGAACAAGGCGTTTCTGTGAGGTCCACAGTGGAAAAATTGTTGGCACAGGCGATACATTCCTTGGTTTCGATGGCTTTGTATTCAGGACCGTCCAAATCCATAGGCTCAGTCGTATTTGTCGTCTGGAAATCGTTTACGTCGTAGAAAGTCTCGTTGTCGCTGGTTTGAGGGTTTTCGATCTCAAAAGCGGCATAATATCTATGTGCCAGATGTTGCCCAAAAGCAAAAGTGCCAGGTTGGCGATCCTTTTGTTATTGTCGTCCTTCCATCGTGACAAGTGATAGACCGAGTTTCTGGCTCATGATTTATGTTAGTGGCGGGAGGAAGAGTGATAGATGTTTGATAGGGGAAGACGTGAAAGAAGGAGAAAATGTGTTACACGGCGCCAGTGCTGGTATATAACGTGGAGTCACTTTTATTCACTCAGAAAATGCAAAAACTCAGCTCAGGAGGTATTAACAGACAAAGCCTAAACAGCAGCAGTGTATCAAGAGATTAGATATGCTCTTTGTTATGTTTTGGGGTTTAAAGTTTCTTTTTCTCATCAAAGTTAATCGCGAATTCAGCATATCATCCTCAGGCTAAGCCGCTGTAAAACAGGCTTGCCTAAGCACTTTCAGCCAATCCCAAGCTCAGCTGTGAATGACAAATAACACTATCGTATTTCAGTTTGTATTTCAGTGTCAATGTCAAGATGATATTTGTAGGCTTTGAGTTGGATATAAACTCACAAATAGTAGAATGTTTAAGCACAAAAACGAAACTTTAAGAAAGGATGAGACCATGCCTTAAAACATACAGTTAGTGAATTGACGGTGAGCTTTTTACGTGATCGTTTTATCATTCTTCTCGGACTTTATCATAATGCACCCTAGATTTGGAAGCTTCAATACTGAAGTGGCGATGAAAAGAACCTTGTCTAGAAGTATGCGATATCGCACCAGTTTCTCTTAACTTCTCTTTTTGGAGGCAGAAATGTTTTCTTGTTTGCTAGTTTTGATCCACAAACGTTACTGTGACATTATGACTAAAGACAACTTGAGATATGGGGTGAAAACTGTTGGTTGACCAGGATGTTATCCAGCACTCTTACGCTAGAACATTGTATGAGTTTAACTACATCTGTATACCTATCACTCCGCTCTCTCCGGCATTAGGAAGAACCAATAGCCATCAAGATTTAAATAAAAAGACCAAGACTCTGCAGGTGAATGAGCTGAAAGGACTGTCCCACGGTCCCCCTGCACCCGCACCCTGACCCCTGCAGATTTCCACACTTCTGACACCGTAAAAAGATGATAAGTCATGGTGCCTGGAGCACAGCCAGTTACAAGCATCCTAGTACCGCCCAGCTATTATTATCTTCCCCACGTTATCGCTAGAATCTTCAACTTAATGATGGGGGCAGTTACTCCAGTTATCTTTGCAAGCCTAAATCTTTTCTCGTCAAAAATCATAAGGATTTCCTTATTTGGGACTTTACTATTCATCTGAAGTGTAATAGTAATGCAGGACTGCGACAATGCATGCTCAGCCACTTGGTAAGTAGATAAATAGACTACCAGGCCTAGACAAAGCCACGGCTGTGCCGTACCACTTGAGACATTGGCAGGCAGGCCTCCCTTGGCACCCATGAAGAAACATGACGTGTGCGTGTTGGTCGTGCCCTTGCAGGGGACATAAGTATCCCGGTACCGGCTGTTGGTTCTGCCAATTCTCATTCCAATTTTACCTTTCAATCTGTATTTTTGTTAGCGACCCGATTGCTTACCATGGCATCCAACAAGACAGAATTTGTTGGCTGGACGCCATCACCAGACGGGAGAGGCACTTACGATATAATATTTACATGTCTAGTCACAACGTTTTTGTGCTGTTGGACCTCGGTCTACCCCAACATTCCCGCGAAGGGAGATGGTATTTGGGCTTCGCTTAGGGATAAGCTTGGACTTGCATGCCTGGGATTACTTGGTCCTGAATTTATTATGGTCCTGGCTATTGGGCAAAAGTCTTCGGCACGGAGATCGGTTGTTGTATGTTGTGTTCTCTTGATAAGCGATGGTAGTAACTGATCTTGCATAGAAATTCAACCGAGCCGGATATACACAGTGGACCATCACGCACGGTTTCTTCGCCGATATGGGGGGATTTGTACTGACAGGTGATGGTCTACCACAACCTATACCCCTCAACGCCGAACAGCTATTTTACCTGGTGGACAATTCATACGTCGATTACCCCGAAATCACTGCTGGAGACCTCAAAGATAGGGACAAGTCGGATGGGTTGGCAAGGTCAGTGCGTTAGTTCAGAACATAGTCCCTTTACTAACACCTCCAGACTTATAACCCTTTGCCAAGGAACTTGGTTCGTCATAAGCTTTATCGCGCGGTTAATCCAGGGACTCCATGTGACGACCATGGAGCTCACAGCAGTTTCATTTGTAGTCATTCTCTTTGGAACTGCATGGTGCTGGAAAGACAAGCCGTCTGATGTGAGCACGACCATTACTCTTCACAGTCTTGCCAGTATGGAAGAGATAATCACTCGCGTAAGTAATGAATAGCTCGAGTACATTTAGAAGCTGGAATGACGTATATACAGGAGGGACGTCAACCAAACCAGCCATATTATCGAACCCCCTTGGACTTCGTCAGCAGAGATGAAACTGCACTAAACCTTGCTTGGCAGTATTACAACGAACTGTCTCGCAAGATCCTCTTCTCTCCCTTCTCACGGCGCGTCTCAAAGATCCCATGGGATAGGATCCCAGGCGACATATTCCTGCGAATGGACTTCGATCTCGAACTAGTGGGTGTCGCATTCATCCTCGCCTTCAGCGCCGTCTTCCTATCAGCATGGAACTTCCCATTTCCCAGCACGGTAGAAAGAGAGTTTTGGCGCGTGGCCAGTATCTACATGCTAGTCTACGGCTTTCTCGGTGCGCTTTGGATGGAATTGTGCATGTGGATCTTTGTACCACAGAACCGTCGAGGTCTCGAGCTGAGCCTTGTCGAGCAAGACCTAAGTCAAAGGCCTCATGGCTTCAGAGACTTGTGCTACAGCCTCCAGAGCTGGTTAAGGAGCCAAAAGAGCAAGCTGCGAGGTAACAAGAATCTCGATGAGGATAGTTTGTTACCGCAACAGCCGAACAGGGGCGTTTTTGCCTTTCTTCATAAATCGAAAAATATATCGCAGGACAAGGATCCGTATATGGGTGTTCAGGTCGGATTTCTGATTGTCACGTCTGTCTTATGCGCCTTCTACTGTGTGTTTCGGGTTTATATCTTTGTGGAAGACTTTATTGGACTGAGAGCGTTACCACCAAGTGCATATGAGACAGTGGAATGGACAAAATTCATCCCACATATATAGACCATTCTTTACATTTAGAGTAATCCTAAGGCTTATATATTCTATTACTTATACATCGGTGGCATGTCTGTGGCAAATGCCGGTACCTGCATGAATTTTGGGAAGTGTTTCCATAGTGAAACCTTATCTTGGATCCTAAACTACTATTAAGGGCGCAATTGGAGAACTGAAACTAAAGAGTCCAGAAGACATTCAACATGAGCAATAGAAAGAGTTAGGCAGAGTTAGTCTAAGGCTCAAGCAAAGTTAGTCTAAACTTTGAATACAAAATCACCCCAGGTAACTTCCGATGAAGCCAGATCTTCCAACTCAATTTCCGTACGAGCTGACCTGGCTCTTAAGGGCGAGAACACCAACGTGATTCCAAATATCAGAAGGAATAAACATATTGCTTCTGGAGGTGTAGTAAAGGAACCCCCAAGCATTACCGAGGATGCAATCTGGTTTGATGTGAACCAGCTTGTCCACCTCCACATACTCCTCATCATAGCTGTAGAATACTTGCCGAGTCTTCTCTGCTTGTTGTCGGGTTTGACATGTAGGGCGTGGTGTATAGAAGACGTCGATGAGCCAGAGCTTCGTCTTGAAATCCCTCAAGATGCTTAGATAAAGGATCAATAGGAATTGGCCCCGTGGGTTAGTCCTCCACATCTCGGTCGTGAAAGACCTTCGAGGTCGTTCTCCTAGACGAATGCCTTCGGTCCATCTGTTGTCGTAGAAGAATCCCAGGTTCGCAACCATCGGAAAGCCTTTCCTTGATGGTGACAGGGTGACATCTTCGAAGAATCCCATTGTGAGCAGCACATGGATGTTGATCTCTGCGTAGGAAGGGCTACCATTTCGCCATCGATTGTCTCGGAAAATAAAGAGGTCTCTCACCGGCTGGGTCGCAGCACAGAAATTCTCTCCGTCACAATGAATGACGGTACTGAGATCGTGGTACCAATCTTCCCGATGAGACCCCTGATTCTCATCTTCGCCACTGTCGCCACCGTCGCCGCCGTCTTTGCCCTTCTCCTCCTTTGCTTTGGTGTTTTTATCTCTGTCTTTATTCCGCCAAGCATTCTCTATTCCCCAAGGGGCAAGCGCGTCAATCGAAGAACCTTTGTCTCTTTGCTCCTCCAAGATATCAACTGCAAACTTCCTCCACTTTTCTTTCCTGAACCGCGTGTTTATGACCCTCCTAGATTCAGTACAAGCACCCCACATTCCATAGTCCCAGAGATATGCGGAATTCCGTTCGATAATGTTGTGTTTTTCGATATACCGAGGTGAGAGGCAGATGGTCTTGCACGTGGGGAGGGATCGGTCCTTATTTTCGATGCCTTCGATGTGAAAGTAGTGTAGCCCACTACGTATCTCTTTCGTGCTGGTGTCTTCATAGGAAGGTCGAAGGGCTGCCTCCCAGATCATCAAGCGAAGATCGGTAGGGAGGTCGGGGAATTTGAAGAAGCAGTCGAGGGCCATCGGGCGCGGTGAGTGAGGAGATACAATGAGGTGTGATGTTGCATTGAAATTGAAAGTCTTGCTCAAGATCGTTGAGCAGTGATTCAGTCATGGAATAAGAGGTAGCGCGAGGATGTACCAGATAGCAAAGAATACGCTTGACAGAGCAATAATAGGGATTTGTTTTGTATCGAAATCGAGGGTCTCTTGGTCGAAGTCATTTTGTGCGTTGTCTTGAAGCGTAAAATACCTGTGCAGGGTTTGTTGGTGCGTGACCGTAGTAACATGTGTACTTAAGGTTTTCAGACAAAGTTGATGAGGTCTTACGTACTTGTTAGGTACCTTGGACTGTCGAGATGTTTATAAGACAGAGTTCTTTTTACCTAAGTCTCTACTTTCCCAAAGATTCTACTCCACCCCAACGGCAGGAAAGTGATACTGAAACTGACTATGGGAGGAGGCAAGTACGCCTTCCAGACCGCGCCCCCTTCCCCTTAATAACTGCCTCATACAACTTGATTGAGGCAGGAAGAGATGAGCAGGTAGAAGTGTGACTTCTCAGATGATGTAGTATTAGCTAAAGTGAGGGCCTGTTATTTATATCAGAGATGGGAGGGGCTTATAGGATGTTAGAGTATTGTGGATAATTTATGGTGAGTGGTTGAGGGGAGTTTAGAGTAGACTAGAGTATATCAGGGGCTATAAGAGACTTCGAATCTGGTTTAAGGGATACCGAGACGGCTTAGAGAAGTTTAGAGGGGAGACAGGTACGATAACATCGTAAATTCTTGAAGATTATGGATCCACCAATCCTGTTGACTCATTCTCGAAGCTCATGCACAACTTCGGGGAGTTCATTAGACCTTGACACAGGTCTTTGAGTTACAACTGGAACATCCGGCTTATCGACAGCGGGAGGAACTGCTTCCATCAGCGTTGCAGGACCTTGGGACTGTTTCGGGTGGAGTCGACGATAATACCAGATTCCAGCTCCGATGGCAACTATCGAAAAAGCACCTATTACAGCCACTATGGCACCTATCTCCTCTTTGGAAAGACCGCCGCCACCTTTCTTTGGTTCTGCGGCCGATGAGCTTGTGGCTGCTGGTCTAGTTTCGGTTGTGTTGTAGCTGAAAGCTGAGGTAGGGGCTTGCATCTGGGTATCCTTGTCGACGAGCGTGGATATTGTGAACTTTGGATATTTCTCTCCATCATATGTGAAGTCGACGCTTGAAACTCTCGTACCGGGCGTTGATGCGCACCTGTAATCGCGGACGCCTCTCGGATAGGCATAAGTACGGCAATAAGGCGCCGTCTCGTTGGTGCTACATCATTAGCAACAGCTGTGACCAAAGGACGGTAGTCTCACCAGAGTAAGTTGTAGGTGTTGCTCACGCAATCATCTTCGCATAGGTTTGGATCAAGTGCTTCATCTCTCGCCAGGCACTTTGTTCGTGCAATGCCAGTAGTCTGTCCCTTGAGTTCGCATGCGATGAATTTGAAATAATCTAGCTCCCACAAGCAAATATTCTTGTTTTCACAAGTAATTGGGATCTGCACTGAACCAGACAGATAGCCGCATACAGAGTCTGGAGCATATGTCACTGTGTAAGTCGGAACAGCTTCACCAGATCTGGCCTCAAGTCGGAATTCTCGTGGCTTGGTTACGATGTGCGTTGGTACCGCCACAACCTGGTCGTCTACGACGTTAATGGTTGGAAGAGGATAATCTATAAAACGAGCGAAAACTGGAGCTGTATAAACGCAAAGCGTAGCGTAAAACAGCCGCCACGTTGGTGACATGGATGAATTCATCTTGAAGTGGAGAAAAAGATGATCTGCAATAGCAGAACAAACAAAGAAATAGATGGATTAAGTATACGAGGCGGCTCATTCAAATCAGCCCAACGGACGGGATGAGAAGATTGATAAGGCGAATAAGGCAAACAGTCGCCTGCTGCAGTAGTTGCGCTATCCTTGGCAGGAAACGAATCAATTCCGAGTGGCTTGCAGGAATTGGGGCTATCGAGACAGTAGTTCAGCGGCAAGGCAAATCCGGTCGTTGTTTCAACCCAACGAGGCTCCCCGCAGGCCAGTTGAAACAAATAGCTCATTGAACGCTGCATATTCGTGTTCCCTCCGCCTGAAATCTTGGCTTGGTTGATAAGAAGGCGGACTAGATCGTGGGGTTGTCAACTTAGGTACCACCCGGCCCGGCCCGTTCGCCTCTCCTCCGATTGATAAGGCGTTTATCTCTACCGTTATCTGCGCAGTCAGCAGTCAAAGGCTATTATCGGCTGTTTGATCGTCTCTCTCTAATGAACATAGCCCCCGAATTCGATGACCATTTCGCCTTTTCTTGGGATCCTCAATTCTACCGCCAGGTTTTGTAGCCGAGATAGCGACATACCGCCAACGATCGCGCCCTCGCTATGATTCAAGCCTAGCCTTGCATTGATAAAATGCTTCTGAAGATGAAGAAAAGTAATGACGAGCCAAGGTATATAACCGATAAGACAAAACAGTCGCGTAAGGTCGTCGGAATAATCGTACTGAACAGTGTCAGTAAATACCGCCTCTTCAAGCATGTTGTTGCAGGCGTCGAGAGGGGAAACGTCGTTTGTGAGCATATTAGCCAAGTATTGATTGTACGCATCGACTTGTGTAGGGCTTCGGGCGAGGAATCGGCGAAACGGAGATCGTACTCGTGCATAGCGATGTGGCCGCTTGGACGTAGTTTCTAAAAGAAACCTGACAAGACAGCGTTGGGGCCTGTGGCGTGGACCAAAGCGTAGTATAGATACCATCAAAGGATTCATTATCTAGAGACTGAAGGTGGTGATCCATTCTGTACACGCTGACTTGGTGCGCTGGTTGGGAAGTTCAGTAGCTCCGCGGGCTTATCCTCGATGCCACGAAGCGCGCGGCTGATGGGGAATGGCCATTGGGTACCATATTCGTAATACTCGAAATGGCGCGTGTCAGAAGAAGAAATAGCTGGTCTGGTTTTTTATTCTAAGCTTGTAAGTATGTCTGATATGGTTGGATGAGTGAGTTATTAAAGGACAGAGCTTTGGAAAGATGGGCAAGCCAGAAGAGCTTTCCAAGTTACCGATAAGTCTTCGGGTTCTTCGGCCAATGCGGCTGTAAGACATAGCGGAGCACCTGCCAAGATTGACAACTTAGCATGAGATATTTAACACACATCAGTTGTCTGGGCGGCTAGGCGTATGTCTTGCGTGATTACTGTTCAAATCCACACAATTCAATGGTTGAATATGGTTATATGGAACGGCTAAGGTATGAAGCCAGTTAGTTCTTAACGATCTAAGATAAGGTCAGAGAGAGGTAAGATCTTGGCAAAGAAGACCGGAGAGGTTTCTATTGGTTGTGAGTATGAACCCTGAGTTCTTCTGCAGCCCTTTAGGCAGCATGGGGCTAATATCTGTTAAGAAGTACCTCAAGTTCTTCATGAGTTTATGCAAGATCTAGATAGATTTTATGATTCTTTAGGACCCGCAAGCTTTCCGGCGTCTAAGAGATAGCTTCTTGAGGGCCAAAAGATCAGGCTGTAAACTTGATTTAATATAGATATGTACTTATTCCTGTCAAATGATGAACGCCCTTGAGGAAATAAGTTTCTCATTTTCATAATGGCCAAGACGACTGAGGAATTGATAGGCTGGCAAAACAGCGAAGGTGATAGGGGATCTCTCGATATCTTGTGGTCCTGTCTGGTCACCCTGCTCCTTTGTTGCTGGGTCTCAACCTACCCCAACGCAGGTTCTTTCCATGACAAATGGTACCACCCCTTTTGCGACAAACTCAATTTAGCCATCATCACCGTACTAGGCCCGGATTTCTTATTTGGCATTGCTATAGGGCAGTATGCTAGCACCCGCGAGAACGTTCAGGTACCATCCCTGAATGCCTGCCTATTCGGGAGAGGAACTAACAAAAAGCAGGCTTTTCAGAGGGACAAACACTTGACCAAGGGTTTTCAGTGGAAATATGTACATTCTTTCTTCCTCGATATGGGATGTCTTCACATCTCAGCTCCTGATTTCTCGTTCGCTGAAGGAAATAGTCAACGGTGCACAATTTCATTACCTTGTTCAACATGGCCACATTGACTTTCCAGATATGGATAAGCTAGAGATCAGGGAGCGAAACTCAGTGGACAGTTTAGCATGGTCAGTAAAGATTGTAATAATGATCTGAGCCTTCAGTGACTTACTCTTCAAGAATCATCACAGTTTTCCAGGCTCTTTGATTTACCGTCAAAGAAATTGCTCGGATTCATGAAGGCTATCCCATGACAACGTTGGAGTTAACGACGCTTTCATTCTGCTTCATCACATTTGTCACGTCCGTTCTATGGCATCACAAACCATCTATTTCAAAGCCTTAGGTAATCCAGACCAAGGACAATAAAACAATCGAAAAGATCCGCACCGAAGCAAGACAATCAGTGAGCATGCCTACAATAATCTCTTGTTGGTTAATGCGTAAATAACTGACAATTGCCAAGACCCATCCAGAACTGACAGATTCCTATTACCGAACTCCTCTAGACTTCATCGGTCGTAGGAAGTTCGGCATCGATGCCCACTGGAGCTACTACGTTTCACTGGCCCACAAGCTACGCGTCAACTTTGTCTCCCGACCCATCGCCCGCAAACCCTACGACCGAGTGCCATCGGATATGTGGCTCTGCCCAAACCCCTGGTATGCCCCTTTTGTAGGAGTGGTTCTGTGTGGGTTCAGCGTCATGTTCACCTTTGTGTGGAACTTCCGCTTCCCCACAGCTACTGAGCAGTTACTCTGGAGAATTTGTAGTGTGTCCCATGCTGTATTCAGTATTATTGGAGGTGCATACTACATGCTTGAAATGTTTAGACTCGCTCGTGAAGAAAGCAAGCTACCGCCTTCTGTTCAACGGTGGATTCCCCTGAGAAGTTTCAGCACTGAGTCAATGGATGAGGAGTCAGACATTGCTCAACCACCGTTAGCTGGACCAGTTCAGAAGGGTCCTGTTCAGAAGTTAATCGAGCAAACGCGATCTTGGAGGAATTTGTCAGAAAACCAAGACCACCCCCCCATATGGAAGTCCCACTTCGTTTCATCATACCCATTGGTATTGGATGCTTTTTCTATTGTTTCTACCGTTTGTACATTTACGTGGAGGATTTTGCCTCGATGAGAGCTCAACCTCCTGGGGTATGTCTTACGGTGAACAAGTATCTGCCTTTTCTTCCTGGGGGTATCTAGTTTACACCACTCATAGTCTCATACACATAAATGACCTTATCTCGACAAATTGTTGCCAATACTGTGACAAGCCTCTCAAGGCATGCATACAAGAAAGGGGCTGTCCGGTGATGCCTCTCCATACCCTGCACAATGACATAAATGAGGGTGCTGGCGAGACTTAGCAAAGAAGGGATGATCGAAGGCGTAGTCATATGATGCCAGATTTGTAACAGGTCGTCTCTCACACAGGCCTTCACCAACAGATCTTGGGCAAGATCATGCACACTCACTCAAAAAGGCCCTGGTGGCAAATTCCAAGATAGCCAGGGACATCTTCTTATTGGTTATTCCTATGTCCCGAGCCGCTCAACCAAGACTTTGAGTTTGACTTTGCACTGGCACACCGTTAGCCGTTCAGCCGTTTTATCTCCACTTGGCATCAAAATAGGTCGAAAGAATTCGTTGCATATGTCATCAGCAATAACAATCACTGACAGATCTGATCAACTAGACCTATCATGTATATCGCTCCGGCGCTGTCAGAGTTGTCGGAGGACCCGAACGAGGTTAAACTTTAACCCGCACGGATCATGTCTCACTGACAGGGATAACGGAAAGATGACGGCATATTCGGAACCCCTAAACGGCATATCCGAGTGCAAATCTTCTCAGCTCACAGTCGATCATCGCGATTCAGTTCAGAAGCGAAAAACTGATCCTGGATCTTAATACAACGTCACTATGACTTGCCTTTACTCGGCAATTTGCCAAAGACAAGAGACTCCGATTGTTGCAGTAGGGGACTGACTGACGGAGCTGAAAACAAGGGTCTGCGATATTTGGATCTGCGACGTGGGGAATCGGTCTAGACCTCTGCATCAGCCTCCATTGGCGTCGCTTGGCGTTGTTGTCTCCAGGGCGATTGGACCCCTGGGCCTGCTGTGCTTACGATAATGCTATGATTGGCTCACAAGAAATACATCAAGACCCTTACAGCGATTCTAAATTTCACCGTCTCCTCATGGGCAAAATCTTCAGTTGTACAGCCACATCGGCTATTTCGCCAAGGTCGTCGATACGATGTTGAATTGCCGATGTAGGAGGCTGAAAGGGGGTAGCACTCGACCTCAGGAAAAGAAACGGCCCGTGATTGTGACTCTAAAACAATTGAGACGCGCTGGCTTGGCTGGACACAGCGGTCAAGGGCCCTAAAGAGATTGACCTACTGTGCCGCAGTGATCGCTACAAGACTCCCTGTCGCTCCCGCCCAGTGCCGTCTTTCCAGAGGGAGCCCAGTCAAGCCCAACCCACTTTTGCTCACCCGAAGGACACGGAAAGAAACATCCCACTTTCAACGTCACCTCTTCATCTGATCATCTCCGCCTCACTTTGTTTCTCGGCTTGGATCTGGGTGAAACATTCTGGCATCACGATATATCATCCATGTCCGCGATCTCGACACTCTCCAGCTCCCTCGCGAGGTAAAATGCGGCGACGCAATTGCCGTCACTGTGTCGCTTCAAGCTAGCATTGACTGTCCATCTACAACCACTATACGCTGTCGATATGGCCGCCAATTGGCATTCACTCCTCGAGAGAGGAATTAAGATACCGGGGGTACGTTCCTTCAACTCTATCCCAACCTTAACTCAACCTCAAGTGGCATCGAATACTCACGATTGTCTAGACCGGCGACGATGATTCTCGAGTTGGTGCTGGTCGAGATGGAGCCCAAGGTGGTACTTTGAGTACCGAGAATGGCTCCAAGTCGTCTTCGCTGCAATCTCTCGTTGGAACATTCGTACCTGTCATCATCTACTGTGCCGTTTGCATCCTCATCTTCTCAGCTCTCCGCGTTAAATGTAATCGTGTCTACTCCCCTCGGTCGAATCCCAGTTTGCGCTCTCCTCAGTAAGCACCCAATCTTCAGTACCCATCTCCAGCTCTGAATTATGCTGACAATATCGCAGTACTCCTATTCCACCGCTTCCTACAGGCTGGTTCGATTGGGTTAAACCATTCTTCAAGACTCCAGACACTTTCGTGCTCAATCATGGCTCTCTTGATGGCTTCTTCTTTCTCCGATACCTCAAGGTCTTGCGAAACACGTTCCTTGTGGGCATGCTTATTGCTTGGCCAATCCTTTTTCCAATCCACATCACCGGCAGGAACGAGCTCAGCCAATTGGATATTTTGACAATTGGTAAGATTAGCGACAAAACGCGCATGTTTGCCCACGTTGCTGTTGCCTACTTGTTCTTTGGTGAGTGAACGAATGCAGTGTCTTCCACGGCTTAATGCTTACCAGTTAGGCTTTATTCTCTTCACCGTCATTAGAGAATGTTTCTACTATATCGGCATCCGCCAAGCCTATCTCTCTTCTCCTCACTATGCCAAGCGGCTATCATCTAGGACGGTCCTCCTTACTTCAATCCCTGAGAGGTATCTCGACGAAGGTCGACTCCGAAAACTGTACGGCGACTCCGTAAAACGCGTTTGGATCCCACGAACTGCCAAGGCTCTCGTCAAACTTGTGGAAGAAAGGGAGCAAACGGCAATGCGCCTGGAAAAGGCAGAGATCGCACTCATTAAGACGGCCCACCTAGCACGCAAGAAGCAGCTCAAGAAGAATCCACCGCCGACGACGACTTCATCTTCCAACAAATCAGCTGCTGGAGATTCGAGCTCCTCGTGGAGAACAGATCCGAGTAGTGAAGAACATCGGCCAGGCACTCCGCGGCGTGTCGAAACCCCGGAAAGCAACGAGAACAAACACAGCGAGACTCAAGAACACAGCACCAAGTCAAACACTGAGGTGTCGGAAAGGACTGGCCCCAACAACCACGATCTTCTCGAAAAGTCCGCCGAAGACCCCGATTATGTTCACCCTTACGGACTTAACCCAGATCTACCCGATGTGCGAGGATCTGTCGCTGCTCAATGGATTTCCGTCACAGCTAGACCTCACCACCGTCCCCTCTATAACTTTTTCCGACGCGTCGACACTATTCGTTGGTGTCGCATGAGACTGAAGGACTTGAACCACGAGATTTACAAGCTTCGACGTCAAGTTCGTCGTGGTGACGGACAGACGCTACCCGCTGCATTTATCGAGTTCGACACCCAGGAAGCCGCTCAAGCCGCCCACCAAATTGTCGCTCACCATCGCCCTCTTCAACTCGCTCCTCGACTGCTGGGTGTTCGACCGAATGAAGTGGTCTGGAGTGCTCTTCGAATGCGCTGGTGGGAACGCATTGTCCGTCGTCTGCTTGTGATGGGTTTAATCGCTGCCGCCATCATCTTTTGGTCCATTCCGTCCGCCATGATCGGTATTGTGTCCAATATCGACTTTCTCAGCAACATTGTGTTCCTTAGATGGATCAAACTCCTCCCCAAGCCTATCCTCGGGTTTCTTCAAGGTTTCATCCCTGCTTTTGCTCTGTCGTTCTGGATGTCGCTCGTCCCTGCGATGCTTCGATGTACGTCTGCTACCTTTCCCTCATTACATTTTACTGACCCTTCTAGTTTGCGGTGTCCAAGCTGGAATTCCATCTCTGGTGCTAGTCGAACTGTTCACTCAAAAGGTCTACTTTGCGTTCCAGGTAGTACAAGTCTTTTTGATCACCACATTGACGTCGGCTGCTTCCGCTACGGTCGAACAGATTATCCATGCTCCAATGGATACGCCCAATCTACTCGCCAAAAACCTCCCCAAGGCGTCAAACTTCTATCTCTCATACATCCTGGTTCAATGTCTAGCCATTGGTGCTACCAGTCTCTTGCACATCCTCGAGCTGTTCCGACACTACGCGTTTGGTAGAGTTGTGCAGAATCCCAGGACTCGCTTCAATGTCTGGTACAAGCTTCGTCCTCCCCGTTGGGGTGGCACCTTTCCGATCTATACAAACATGGCGTGCATTGGTAAGCCAACCGCTGTTCATTCTTTTATCCTATGCTAACGGCTCTAGCTTTTTGTTACACCTGCATCGCTCCACTGATCCTTCTATTCGCATGCGCCGGAATGGCTTTCACGCGCCTCATCTACCGATACAACATTCTTTACGTATTCGACTCGGATATGGACAGCTTGGGATTATTCTACCCTAACGCCCTTCTTCAGCTGATCATCGGACTATACATCGCCGAAATATGCATGATTGGTCTCTTCGGCCTCAAGCTCGCCTTCCCTGCTATGGTGTTGATGCTCGTTTTCCTCATATTCACGGTCATTGTCCACATGTCCCTCAGAGACTCAATCTCTCCTCTCCTTCAGAATCTCCCACAAACATTGACGCTAGAGGAAGAGCTACAGGAGCAAGAGAAGGCAGAAGCAGAGGCGAAACTTCAAGCAGCTGCTGAGGCAGGAAATCCCGAAGGAGGCAATGCTGCCAGTTACTTTGACGAGAACCAGACCTTTGGCGAGGAAGAATACGATGGACCCCCAACGGACGACGAGGACGAACAACTTCACAATGGGCAACAAAGCTCAAGAGGGATGGAGGGCGCTGGTGGAATCAGATTGATGGCGACTGAGTGGATCAAATCAAGCGGAAAGGAACAACTCAAGAAGGAAATACAAGAGACCCCGGTGAAGAAGTTTTTGGACAGGTGGATTCTTGCTGGCGACCAAGCGAATCCGCATCAACCGACCTTCATACAGCGGTTCCTTCACCCCGAGGTCTACGAAGACTTTATCGCCCTGCGAAAATTAATTCCGTTCGAAGAACTCGCCGATGCCGATTACGCCGGGGATGAGAAGCTGTCTAACTACTGGCCTCCCGAGCTATGGATGCCCAAGCCCACCTTGTGGATCCCTCGCGATGAGGCTCGTGTCAGTCGACAAGAGGTTGCGCACACGAGAAAGATCACGCCGATTACGGATGTAGGGGTGACCTTGAACGAGAAGGGATTGGTTATTGTTGATGTTGAGGACGCGCCGTTCCCGAGGATGAGATTGGTGCACTGAGCGAGTATGATATATGATAGATCTTGCCATGATACCCTCTTTTGCTTATGAGCGTTGGATAACATTGTAATTAATACATCTACAACAATGACGATTTTTGTGTCGCTTCAGATCCTGGTGTACTGGTGACTTCTGAGTAGTAGGCTTTGTCGTTGGGCTCACGGCCAAGAAAGTCGCTCAGACTCTTCAGTTCAGGCTGACTGCCTCCAGGTTGTAGAACAAGCTCGCGATATCGCAAACCAGTGGTCTTGTCCATGGGATCAGCTTTGAAGTGACTGACCCATAGATCGGTCGCATACACCTTTGACCTGCGGATTGTTAGTAAATGCGACAAGAGTCTGGTCGCGATAACTTACAAGGCATAAGTAAAATACGCAGCATCGTACGCTCTAAAAGGATGCGCAAAAGATGCTTGGCCAATACTATCCGCCCTCCCAAGACCCATGATCTCCGTCTTACTCTCATTCCATAACTTCGTCGTATCAACAGGACACCCCTCCTCGGCATTATGAATCGTTAGATCAAACAATGCCAGAAATACCTGATACAACATCGCATGCGCACCATTCACATGCTTCGTCCTCGCGATATCCAGCGCCAGTTTCTCAGGTAGTATCTCACCAGGTCTTTGCGCCTCTTCATTCTGCGTCTTCCAGAAGGTATAGTACTCGTCGTTTAAGTAACTATAGTGTTTCCCTAGACGTTGAAGAACGGAAGGAACCCATATCCAGTTCTCGAGGAGAATGCTGGGAATTTCGACGAAGTCGCGTGCGCAGCCGTGTTGGTGTTGCGTATGTGTTACTAGTTTGTGGATGGCGTGGCCGAGCTCGTGGAACATTGTCTTCAGCTCGGAGTGTAAAAGCAGGGTTGGTTGGGATGGTGTGTGAAGGAGTGATGTTATTAGCGATGAGGATGGATGGTGGCGTTTGTTGTCGGATGTTACAAAGCCCTGTTAATGTGAGTATATCCTCGTAGCGTGGGGGTGGAGGGCTTACGGGTTGGATGAGAGAGCTGTGAGCGCCAGCGTATTTTCCCTCTCGTGCATAGAGATCAAGGTATAGATATCCCAGGAACTCACCACCTTGATCCTTGGCGTTCCAGGCTTCGTACACGGTTACATCCTTCTGCCAAACTGGTGCGTCAGTAGATATGAAGACCATGCCGAAGATCTCCTCGAAGATTCGAAGCATGCCCTTAAGACTGTGATTGACTTCAAAGTACTCCGATATGAGCAGAGAGTCAACGGAATATCTCTCCTTCTCGAGAATTCGTGCATAAAAGGCCCAATCCCAGGCGTTTAATCTCGCCGCATCGTCTTCTTCCTCATCAGTGCCGTGATCTCGTATGTAGGCCTTCTTGATCTCAAACAACGTCCTCATTTCCTCGTCTGCAAGAGGCTTCAATTCTGTTCTGAGCTTATTCAGCATATTCATGACGCTCTCAACATTCTTCGCCATTTTATCCTCCATCTTAAGCTCCGCATGAGTCTTGAAGCCCAGCATTCGCGCCGTGCTATTGCGCAGCTCAACAGCGCGCTCAAGACGTGTTACATTCTCAGGAAAGCGACTCTCCTTTGCGATGTTATACGCTTTGCGTGTTTTAGAGCTGATGGTGTGTTTCATGATTGATATGAGATGGCCTTTTTTGAAGGTCGCTTTGAGCTGTGTGCCGTCCTCGTTGGTCTTCATAGCGTCGAGAATAGAGGATGGTACACCGTTGAGTTGTTCACGCGTGAAGAAGATTCCCTCATCGGATTCGCTGATGGTCTTTTTGGCTGCGACCAAGACCTCGTTTCGTTCTTGTACAGAAGCCATGTATCTCTCCCTCAACCCTTCATCTTCAATCCCCGCGCCTGTGTTCTGATACGCCCTATGCGTTTTAAAGAGCTTGTACGCATCTTCATCACTCAGCTTCTCCTCCCCACGCTGATGTTTCTCATAAACGGCTTTAACAAGCGCCGCTATATCTCTTCGCATAAGACCTTCTGCATTAGCTTTAAGCAGCATCTCCTCTGCTGTGCGAGAAGCATCGCGAAGGTCTTTATCCTCTGAGACAGAGCTGAAGAGGCGCGTTATGAGGGTTTCTTTTGAAGTTGCGTGGTCATCGTTTAGCATGGGCGTGATGAGGTTTGAGAATGTACCGGTTGAGGGGGTTAGGGATGAGACGAGGGAGTCTTCGAGAGCGGTGGTGGAGGATATGAGGGATGTTGTTTGAGAGAGGATTTTGGAGGGTGAGGTTGTGAATGAGGGCGGCGGTTGGGGAGGGGTTTTGGACGACATTGTGTGAAGATGTGAAGTTCTTGAGATGAAGGGAGAGAGTCGGTGTCGGGAGCGGGTGAGTAACGATATGAGTTTCATGGGTGAAGTTTGAAGATGTCAAGCTGTGGAGGTGAAACTGCGGGGCTGGTGTTTTGGTTGAAATCCATCACCCAGTGAAAGAGACATGACCGTGAGATATAGTGCTACGAAAAAGAGGTATCGAGACAAAAATACGAGTAACTAATAAACATGACAATAAAATTTGTATCTTTCTGAATATTTACTGTCGGCGCAGTTAGTCTACCCTGCATCTATGCTGATCGTCAAGCTCAATGATCAGACAGTGGGCTAGAAAATAACCAGCACACCTTTCAGGCATATACCTAAGGACTACCTAAATTTACCTAAAGTTTAGATATTGCTTAGCAGATATTAGCCTATGGTCTTCTTAGTGTGCCTATTATTCTGTAACCTGCCTCTACGCTTATTATAATGATCTGTGCAATACATAAATGAATCGCTGATGCAGCATTCGTAGCTTATGCGAAATGAAGTGCAAAGAAATCTGCGAAATGCAAGATCTTGTTGTTAAATATAATGTCTTTATTATAAATGTCATCAATTCAGCCATTATCCACAACCATCACCTCTCGACTGACGCCTACCAACCCCATCTCTCATTTTCAACACTTATACAATCTGCCCATATCTTCCGCAACCCTTTCCTACATAGTCAAGACATTTCTGAATCGAGGCTTGCCAGCAAGAAGACTGTCAACCGCCTCTTGTACCTTATCCAAAGGATACCTTTCAATCATGCACTTGACATCGTGGATCATGGAGAATCGAAGAGCCTCCTCGCTATCAAGTGCATGACCGCTAGGCCAACCAACAACACTGGCACCCTTGGCGACTAGAGTCGCTGTGTTAACTTCTGCGGGACCGACGGGCGCAAGGCTAAGAAGGTGGCCCTCGACAGCGAGACCGCTGACAAGTGGTGAGACAGCCTTGGGGTTCGGTGCTGTCTGGACAATGATGGCGGCACCACCAAGCTTGTTGAGTTCTTCTGCTGGGTCGCTCTTTTTGGTGTTGATATAGTGATGAGCGCCGAGTTGCTTTGCGAAGTCGGCCTTATCGTCGCCTGATGAGAGGACAGCGACTTCATAGCCCATCTTGTTGGCGTATTGAACCGCAAGATGACCAAGACCACCGAGACCCTGAATTGCAACGAGATTGCCCTGCTCAACATGTAGCTTGCGAATGCCATTGAAGACAGTGACACCAGCGCATAGAAGAGGTGCAGCCTCAGCAGGATCCATCTCCTTAGGAACTCTCACAACAGCCTCCGACCTCAAAAGAACATACTCTGCAAAACCACCATCGCGACTCACGCCATTGACTTCCTTGTTATCGCACATCTGGAACTGAGCCCGTTGACACTGACGACAAGTTCCGTCATGGCCACCGTGCCAAGGTCCTCCAACACGGTCGCCGTTGTTAAATCTGGACACTCCTTCGCCGACTTCGACTACATCGCCGATGATTTCGTGGCCGGGAGTGCGAGGGAAGACATCGCCCATATGGCCTGAGGCCATAGCTACATCGCTGAAGCAGACACCGCAGGCCAAGACTTTGACAAGGATTTGGCCCTTGGCGGGATGTCGGAGGGTGACATCGCGGAGAGCGTAGGGAGCGTTGGGCTTGTCAAGGACGCAGGCCTTGTAAGTCTTGGGAAGAGAAGACATGATGTGAATTGTTGTTTAGATGTGTTTAAATATGACTTGTTGTATCGAGAGATGAGATTGTGATGATGATATCGAGTCTTCATTGAGAGAAGAAGAAGAGCTTATTTATACAATCATAATCTGACACTCTTGAAGCTCATCAACGCCCGTTGCTCCAACAGAGAGTCTACACTAGCAATGCATTGCTGCAAGGTCTCATACTCCGTTCCGACTCATTGGTTAATTCTATCTCCGATAATAGATACGAGCGGAGCATGGCAACGGAATAAACGCAAGTGTCGCCAAGTTCCGAGCGTCATTGGACAAATCCCGGATTTAGGGCGTTCATGATTACATCACCATGCCGGCTTTATGGTATTGAATCTCGGGTCCATCACAAAACCGTAAATGCATATCGGAGATCCAGTTGTAAATCTTCCAAAACCGATGGGCTCTCATTGGTCAATTAAGCTAGTTAATCCGATGACAGTTGATCCGGGCAGGCTCAAGCCACAGTCAGCCACACCTGAAAATTTCCCCCACCATCAAGTCAAGCAGCCTTTCGCGATGCAGCCCTGCTAGCTACATCGTTAACTACCAAAAAGATGCCTCTCGACACGTCGACATACTCATTAGCGCTCCTGCGCGTCGATGGCAGAAGATGGAACGAACTCCGTCGTCTGCACGCTCAGATCAGAACCCAAGATGCTGCTGATGGCTCATCATATCTCGAAATGGGCCATACAAAAGTCATGTGTGTCGTGACTGGTCCTTCAGAGCAGCAGGTGCAGAGACGAGGTGGACAGCAAGGACCTCGTGATGAGGCGGCGATCAACGTCAATGTTGTAGTAGCTGGGTTCTCAAGCGTGGATCGAAAGAAGAGAGGGCGCAACGACAAGTGAGTCTTGCTGTTACAGGTGTGAGATTAGTACTAATGGCTACAGGCGCATACAAGAGATCGAAACCACCATTGCGAATGCCTTCACGTCCAATTTACACACACACTTGTTTCCACACTCTTCAATCACCATTTCTCTTCACGTTCTATCCCAAGACGGTTCTCTCCTCGCCGCTCTTCTCAACGCAACAACCCTCGCTCTCATCGACGCTGGTATTCCAATGACAGATTACATTGCCGCATGCACAGCTGGATCAACCTCAACATACGCCGCCGGAGACGACACAGCCGACCCCCTCCTCGATCTGAACAACCAAGAGGAGCAAGAGCTCCCATTTCTTACTGTTGCGACACAAGGCGATAGCGATCAAGTAGCTGTGCTAGTATGCGAGAGTCGCGTGCAGGTTAGCAGGTTGGAGGGAATGCTCGTAGTTGGCGTGGATGGATGTAAACAGGTGAAGCAGTTCTTGGATCAGGTTGTGAAGGACAAGGGTGCTGAGATGGTAAAGGAGGGCGCTGTGGAGAGAAGTGATGCGATGGGGATGGATTTGGATGAATAGATGATACCAGGATTTGCATTGGGTCATAAAACATGTTTGGAGTTATTTGTTTGATCTGCTATATGACAGGTATGTCTTCGCTATCAAAGATCATAGTCATAGACTAATTGTGATAAGGGAATGAATGCCCTTACAGCTCCTCGTGCTTGATCTCCTCCTTAGTCTTGGGCTCAGCTTCGGACTCAGCGATAGGCTCAGCCTCAGGTTCAGCAGTAGCCTCAGATTTAGTCTCAGTCTGAGTCTCGTACTCAATCTCAACCTCAGTCTCAACAATAGTCTTGGCTTCCTCAGGACCGTCAGTCTCAACCTCAGGCTCAGGGTCGGTAGCCTGGGTGGACTTCTCCTCAGTCTTCTCAACGATAACGCCCTCGGGGATCTTCTTCTTGGCACCCTCGCCCATGCGAATAGCGTCAATCCAGCTCTCGACGCTGGCAAGGCTAAAGTCGCCCTCGTACTGGCGCCACCAGTTTCGGCGGGTGTTGATGGCGATCAGGTTGACTTCGTTCTTGAAACCAAGGGCCTTGGGGAGGGTAGAGGCGGCGTCGCTGTCGCTGGGGACTGCGATGATAGGGAATGTCTTTCGGTGACCGTGGACGTACTTGGTGTTGAGGTGGGAGAGGGAGTCAACGGCCTTCTCGCCAGCTTCACCAGGGGTGAAGACAAGAACGCAGGTGTGAGACTTGGGGGCGAGACACTCCTTGGTAAGCTCGTCCAGGCTCTTGATAGTAGAGATAGGAATGATAGTGGGAACTGGCTCGGCCTCAGTGGTAGACTCCTTTGACTCGACGGGCTCCTCCTTGGCAGCCTCAGTAGACTTGTCCTTCTTAGCGCTCTTGCTCTTGGTCTCCTCTTTCTTGGAAGCCTTCTTAGAATCCTTCTTAGCGTCCTTCTTAGGCTTTGCGGTCTTGTCGTTACCAGTAGCGTGGATAGGGTTAGGCTTTCCAGCCTGGGTGAGGAACTTGACCATATCCTTCTTAACCATCTCACCATCATAGACGATAGGATCCTTGCCTTCGCTAGGGATGAGGACAAGGGCGGGGAACTTCTCAATGCCAAACTTCTTAACAGCGGCCGTTTCCTTATCACGGATCTGACCCACAGAGATAACATCAAGGAAGTCAATGGCAATGCTTCGAATCAAAGCGCTCGTAGTTCCCTTTGAAGTGAAAAGAATAGCCTTGGGCTTATCACCCTTAAGGAAAGAGTCCAGGTCCTTGTCGCTCACACGAGTAACATGGTTGTTGATCTTGCTCATGACAGCCTCTTGAATAGCACCGGCAGTTCGTCCACCCTGATAGTCCTCAACAACAGGGCTCTTCTTTCCAGGACGGACGATCTTCAGGGTAGGGAAGCCCTGAACACCCATGTTGCCACAGAACTGCTTGTTGGTCTCATCGTCACAGTCAATGGCAGCAACTTGGGCAAGACCATCGAGGTTCTTGGCGGCCTTTTCGTAGGCGGGCTTGAGGTTCTGACAGTGGCCGCACCAAGGGGCGTAGAACTCGACGATCTGGGAGGTATAAGTGGCGATTTCTTAATTGTGAGGCGGAAGACTTACGGAGGTGTAGTTGGACTTGGAGATGAGCTTGTCGAAATTGCGAGCATTCACCTGAAGAACAGGAGAGTTCTTGGTATAGATAGCAGCTTGGGCCTCGGGCAGAGCCGCAAGGGCAGCTGTCAAGGTCACCAAGAGAGAGGTGGGGTTAGGCATTGTGGTTTGTGCAATCGATGAAATACAGAAAAGAGGAAAGAAGTTGATATGAGATTGATCAGTTAAAGAGAAGATCTCTTCATATAACTTCTGAGACGAAGTGTCAGTCGACTGTTGCTGCCTGTCAAGAACAAAGTGGCATCTTCGGAAGAAGAAAAAGCCACGGTAGTGACAGACCTGAAATAATGAAGCCAGGGTCTTGATTCGACAATCGAGCTAGAGCCACTTGTGGCGTGAGCTGATCGAATCCGGGGAAACTATGTGGCTGTGTCTTCAGCCTAAGCCGTTACGTCAATTCCTAGGCAGAGAGGAGAGGAGAGTGGGGTGGGTGATCTCCAAGACACTGTTATCTTGGAGTTGACACTATCTCAAGTTGCGCCATCTTGACTCAACGCCCGATTTTTACAATTGCTTCCCTTATCGGCTTCGAAGCTGTTCGATAAATACCACGCACTGCATAAACATGGCAGAACCCCTTCCTGCTGCGCTCAAAATCCCTGAAGTTAGCCGCTTCGTCAATCGCGCAAATCAGCTGAGGACCATCAAGCCCGCCATCGCATACTGGTGTAGGCAACCACAACTCTATTCTCAAGACAATCGCTGACACTTTTCCTAGGTGAATACCATGCCGTCAATCAAATCGTAGGCAAGAGCCTGCACACTACCGACGACGATACCTTTGAGTTCACAAAGACCCTTATTGAACGCCTTGAGACAACAAAGACGGAGCGCGCTGATGATGATGCGATTGTCGATAACGCTGCTGGTCAAGCCTACGTTGAGCAATTCGCTCAACAGACTTTTGATCGCGCTGAGCGCACCCTGCGCGCTAATAAAGTGACGAGGTATGTCGTTCCATGCTGTTCTAAATGTCATGTTAACGAGGCGTAGACAAACCGCCGACACATTCGACGCTGCCGCTACTTTCTTCGACCTCACCCGCGAATGGGGTGAGCCTGACCCCGAAGTCATAAAAAAGATCAAGTTCGCAAAATGGAACGCCGCTCGAATCCTAAAGGCCATCCGCGAAGGCAAAGATCCCAATGAGTCGAACCCCAATGCCCCTGAGCCTGAACCAGAAGTCGCTCTTGATCCATCAGATCCAGAGGTTCAGATGCTCTCAGGAGTTCCGCGCGCTTCGGTTGAGGATGCACCGGATGCTGGAGAACCACCTGCTGTTCCTACGTTCACGGATGCGCCGCCTAGAATTCCTGAAGATCCTGGATATTTCCCCCCGCAGTCTGAGCAGGCGCCGGAGCCGTTTGTTCCATCGCCTTTGAGTCAGAGTCCTACGCCCGGTCTTTCTGGTGGTCCTCCCCCTCCGCCGCCTGTTGGTCTACCACCTGATGTGTCGCCTGTGCCAGAGCCTCCAGCACAGCCAGCAACACAGATTCCCCCGCAGCCGTCGCCTCAAATCCCAACTAAGCTTCCCTCGCAATTTGCTCCTCCTCCCCCACAGCCATTTACGAATCCTTCGGCACCTCCATCCTGGACGACGACCCCGAGTGCGCCTCATCCCGCGGCTATGAACCCTCCACCTGTGATTCCTCAAGCGCCAGCCCCTCAACCAATCCCCGCTCCTGCGCCTGCTCCTATGCAAACCACGGGTTTTGCAACTGACCATCGAGATATCAACCAGGCGCAGAAGCACGCCAAGTGGGCGATATCCGCACTTAACTTTGAGGATATACCGACTGCAGTCCAGGAGCTGCGCAATGCTCTCCGTTTGCTTGGAGCCCAGTGAAAATGGGCGTTAGTATTTGGCTTATAGATGAGATGAGAGATACCACGAGTTGGAATAGCATTGAACGAGATGTCATAGTGTTCATTCTATGAATATAGCTAAGAGTATAGTATATGCGTTATCTGCATTGCCAGTATAAAGAGCCGCTTGCCGTAATCTCATTAAACCAAGAAAACACCTCCGTGTTATATCATACATCCTTAGGCTAAAGTCAGTAAGCTATTGGTCTCATATCCGGGATAAGGGAACCCTTCAGGATAGCCCGCTTTGGGCCCTGTCTCCTCCTCTTCATCTGCGTCGGTCCATCCTCTTTCAGGGCCCCATGCAATCTCAAGACCAGCTTCTGTTACGACACTCATAAGGCCTTGCATCATGTCGCCAGACTTCTTAACACTGAGCCAGCCGTCAAACTGAACTATCTGGACAGAAGGCAAAGCCTCCAAGACATCGGTAAGAAGATTTCGACTGAATCCCTCGTAGAAACCATCTGAGCGACGCCAACCCTCGAATATGTTATCGCTAGGGTCACACTCAACAAAGACGTTGAGGCGCTCAACGTCAACACAGTCGGAGAGTCCAAGCGCGGGGTTAACAACCCAACCTCGAGGCGGCGCATTCCATCCTGGCCCAAGGCGCAACTCCAGAGACGTGATGCATCGACGCTGCTGAGGCTTCAATCGTGCCAGAAAAGGCTTCTTGCTCTTGAAGTATTTTCCAGGGTACGTAGGAAACAGACGAAAAGTCCTTGTGCTGTAAAAAGCGAAAGTTGCCTCATCATGAACCTGCTTGCAAACCCGCATAAGACCGAGTTTCTTATGATACCGCTTATAATTCTGAGGGTTGAGATCTAAAAGCTTGTCTACATCATCAAAGATGTATGTATAAATCTGGATGCGCACTTCGGCTGGGAGGGAGAGGAAGTGAAACGGCGTAGCAGGGACTCGTCGCTTTGGTCGAAGAGGAATGAGAGGAACGTCGAGAGTGAGGTCGGCGATATTGATCTTATTGACATCTTCTTCAGTGACAGGTTTCGCGGGCGCGGGGGTTGCGGGTGCGCGGCTGGATGAGGGCATTACAATGCGTATTGTGCCCGTTGGGCGAGAGGCTGAGCTCTTACTCGACCGTCGTGCCATGGTGGGTGGCTGTGAAGGTGAAGATTCGAGGTGGCGAGGAGAATTTCGATGATAACGAGAATTGGTCTGTAGGTCGTATTTCTGCGCGATAAGGACGGGTGCAGACTAAAGGTCTATTTACCAGGGGCTTTCGTCTATTGAGGTGTGCGGTTTATCACGGGGGTTTTTATCATGGTGTAGGAGCAATTGATGAGAAGCCAACTTTAGAAGGAGGCGTCAATTGGAGTTGAGTCTCGGGTAGCTAGTCGGAATAATCGGAGGCGATTGAGTTAGCTTGTGGCGAATTAGAGATATTTAGTTGGAGATCAATCTCAGGAACACGCATGAACCACGAGTGGACTGATGCCGTCGAGACATGAGATCAGATCGAAATCACAATGCCCGTATTATAAATGTCTTCATTGACCGAGTATCAACGGCTTCTTCAACTGATAACGAACAAGGGTCTCTACTGGGGCGCGGGGCTTGATGGCCGGAGCGTGACCGGAGAGATTTAGTCCACGTGAAAATTATGACGCCATCGGTTTATCAAAAGTCCGTGTAACTGAGGGCACGGCTAATCCGCGGTGTCTTTCACCCAAAGCTCCACTTTGCTAACAGAACCGTGCGATTTTTTTCCACGGCCGACGGCGCAATGGCTATGGCGGAGCACATATCAGACCAACTTCGTCAAGCTTGCTTCACCTCACCCTAGGCCATTGAAGTCGACTCTTCACCATCGACACCGCCAGGAATCGCTCCAATTCTAGCGGAACTCTCTCCCTCCTTTCGCCATGCTATCCAGAGTGGCCCAGGCTTCGCGCTTGGGCTTGATGACAGCTCGTCTGTCACGGCCCGTCGCATCTCCTTCTCTCCGAGCTCTTCCTGCTACTGCTCCTCAATTTGCCTCGCCATGGCTTCGAACATACTCCAAGAAACCCGAAGGCCAAACACCCAGAGATTCGAACCAGAAGCCTTCGAAGGCGCAAAATGACGCCGAACCTGCCAAGCCCGCTGAGAATGACGTTGACAAGGCTGGCGAGAAGGCTCCCAAGGAGGGGGAGCAAATACCTTTCGATAAGCTGCCCGATCTGACACAGGGTATCCCTTCGACACTCTTTGAGGAGATGAGTGGTGATAAGAAGAAGGACCAGCAGGCGTTGCAGGAGATGGAGGAGGCTGAGTCTAGTGGTGGACGGGAGCGATCGGAATATGTCTCTACATCTGAGCGCAACCGAAAGTGGTGGACAAGATTCATGCTCATTGCGACAGCTGCCGGTGGTACTCTGAGCATTCTATATATGGGCCGCAACTGGGAGGACACAATTGAGGCTGATCGCCACTCTGACATTCCCAACGGTCCTGGTCTTGGTTTGTGGTGGAAGCGTGCCAAGGCCCGTATGACCGAGTCCGTCTCTTACTACCAGGAGCCTGCATTCGAAAAGCTCCTCCCCGATCCCGACCCTTCCTTCGAGCGCCCTTATACCCTCTGTCTGAGCTTGGACGACCTTCTCGTTCACAGCGAGTGGACTCGTGAACATGGTTGGAGAATCGCCAAGCGACCTGGCGTGGACTACTTTATCCGATATCTGAGCCAGTACTACGAGCTGGTCCTGTTTACTTCTGTGCCCTTTGCTACTGGTGAACCTATCATGAGGAAATTGGACCCCTTCCGATTAATCTTGTGGCCCCTCTACCGAGAGGCTACCAAGTTCGAGAACGGAGAGATCGTCAAGGTAAGATTATTTTGCAATCGCTCATGCGCTTATACTAACAGTTTAGGACCTTTCCTACCTCAACCGTGACTTGTCCAAGGTGATCATCATCGACAGCAATCCCAAGCATGTCCGCAACCAACCCGAGAACGCTATCATCCTTGACCCTTGGAAGGGTGACCGAAACGACAAGGAGCTCGTCAACCTCATTCCCTTCCTCGAGTACATCCACACCATGCAGTACGACGACGTCCGAAAGATCATCAAGTCCTTCGATGGCAAGCACATCCCCACCGAGTTCGCCCGTCGCGAGGCCATCGCCCGCAAGGAGTTCAACGCCAAGCAGGCCGCCCACAGACACAAGCACGGCTCTGGCGTCGGCGCTCTGGGTAACATGCTCGGTCTCAACCCCAGCAACATGAGCATGATGGTATCCCCCGACGGCGAGCAGAACCCCGCCGAGGCATTCGCACAGGGTAAGATGTTGCAAGACGTGGCTCGTGAGCGAGGCCAGAGGAACTACATGGAGCTCGAGAAGCAGATCCGCGAGAATGGAGAGAAGTGGCTCAAGGAAGAAGCGGCGATGATGGAGGCGGCCCAGAAGGAAGCTATGAACAGCATGATGGGATCGTTCTCTGGCATGTTTGGCGCCGGCGGCAACCCCCCTGAGAAGAAGGCCTGAGCGGGATGGCAAGCATATCTCCACTAATTAATGTCTTTGTAATTTTTACGATGGGGTTGAAGGTTGTTACAATATCATCTTCAGATTGGGAGAGGTCTTATAGAAAAGCATGGGTTTGGTGTAAGAGTGGAAGAGTAGGACAGGATTTTGTATATTAGGGTGTTGGAGAGGGTTATGTAAAAATATGACGTGACAAGTAAAAGTTATGACATTTTCAACGACCGAAGCCTGTGTGCACCCGTGGTCTTCTTGAATTCTGAGTTAGCCGTGAGTTGGGTCGTTATGTGCTGAAAGAGATGGAAACACTCGCCCTTGGACCTCTCATCTTGTTACTTCATCGCGTTCACACTCGAAATGTTTCATTCAAAAGAGCTTCATGGTACTTACTTGTAGCAGGAATAGGCCGTGGCCCAGCAAACCTTGAGTTCATCGTCCACTGACGTGCTGCCTTGTCATTTATGCCTGACTTGAGTATTTGAACGCCAAAGCTGAAGTCAAAGCGAAGGCCACTCACAGAGGACCAACTGAAGTCATGAACCTCATTGGGGGTGTCTGATAGACCTGACTTGACAAGGACACGTCACATCTGGAAAGGCAACGACATCCGTTGCCTGCAGTAACCATCTCTTGAAGGTGTAAGCTCACTAAGGTTCATACAAATCCGGTGACGGGCTCTTATTGTATTCTCAGTGGCATCATATGACCGAGTAACCTTATTCACATGGACATAAAGCTGACCTTGCCCCCAACATTGACTTGTTTGCAATTCCAAGCTTCTCCTTGATCCAGTCTCTTCACCCCCACTCTTTCGACAAGCAGTCCCTCAATCTTTCCAGCTCACCCTCCTGGACCATTTCAAGATGGGTTTTAATGTTAGCTTCTCTTCAGATAAGGAGAGGAAGCGTTGTGATGTTTACCGACCTCACTCCGAATGGATACCTCTCTTTACTGTCCCCCACGACCCAGCCTGCTGCAGCGGACACTCTCAAGATCGCTCAACATCATCAAGGATATCAAGATATCTAAAACGCCCATTACAATGTAAGTGAGAATTGAACTGAGTATTGGGGTTTTGGATACTTGCTGATACACCAGGTTAAGGGGGAAAGGCACGTTTGGCTTCAAGCCTTTTGCGAAACCGACGACCGCGACAAGCATACGCAGTGACTTGTAGATTCTGTGGCCGTTACTCTTGGAGCGGTACCCCGGATTGGTGCCCAGATGTGTGGCAACATGTGTGCCCTTGCCATGGAAAGGACCCGTTTCCATGATTGGCGAAACATGAACGACCGGATGCAAAGCTTTGACAGTTTGATTACCATCCTCGTTCTGTTTTGCTGAGTCTGTACTGTACTTAGTTGGATTTAACTGGGACAAGTTGTCTGATAGATCGACTTTGATGTTGAACTTGGGTCTCATATTGGAAGTGTCTGGAGGTTATGAGGTGACAGGGTTTGACTGGGTTCTTTAATAATATTAGTGCTCTGAAAGGGTAATCATTCCTGTCAAATTACTTCGCTACCTTGGCAATACTGGCAATTATGAGTATAAGACATAGATACAACCCATTTTATTTGTCTGAACAGTAAAAACCCCAAGCCTCTTCCACTCCACTCAAGCAATCTCACACTACCTATTGTCGAATGATCCCTTCAGGTGTGTCAGAAGATAACCAGGACACCTAGAGCCTGTTGACATAAGTTTAGGTAAGGTATCCTAGTCTTTATAACAGCCTTACCTAAAGTATCTGCCCTTTAATCCTAAAACCCACCAATGGCATCCTTAAACAACTTAGCAATCAAAGCATGTACCTGCTTCACAGGGTGATAAGAGTCAAAGAAGATATGCTTATCGGGATCACTGCATAAATGCCGTGGAACACCCTCGCTCGTATAAACGCCCGTGAGACATGCAGTCGGAGGATTAGCATACTTCTCGTCAAAGCCGTATGCCTCGGGATCCGAGTTCATGTCTTGGAACAAAGCCCCTACGTCAACCACAGCTGTTTTCACATACGCTGAGTAGGCAGCTGCGATTTCGTCTAGGCCTTTGGTCAAAGCGGGGACGTAGTCTTGGACGCTGGGGATGTCGTAGTCTGAGGAGTTGAACGTTGCTGGAAAGTCTGTGGCATTGAGAAAATTGGCCAGGATAATCTTCTTTGCACCTGAATTGAAGTTAGTATGTTTCTACCGTCTTGAATGGGGATCTTACCTGCTTGATACAGTCGGTTGACGTTCTCGCTGATCAGGCTCGCAACCTGTCCTCCAGTAATGCTGGTGTTGAAAAGAATATCATTGGCACCAATCCAATGGATAAAAATATCTCCCGGCTTCGGTTCATCCCAAGAAAGGAACGAAAGAACCTGGCCTGCAGCAGCTGGCACAGGAATCGTCGATGAAGCACCGGTGCCTCCAGCGACGAAAGAGTTGTTGGTAGTCGCTCCACCAGTCGCAAGATTGATGAGCTTCAGACCAAGCTCCTTGGCCAAAACATCATTCCATTTCGGTCCATTTCTATAAAACATCAGTATATAATCCCAATTGAGAGGGAGTCAACTTACGAGTAAGAATGGTGGTAATATGCTGGATCAGACGGCCAAGTCCCATTGCTGGCTATCCAAGATCCATTCCCATTATCACTGAAGCTATCCCCAAAAACAATAAGACGTGAGAACTCAGATTGGTCAGAAATAGGATAAGCATGCCCAAAAACACTGCCATAGAGGCAGGCCAGCAACGGGTTCAACATTTTGACTATAAAGTTTGAAGGTTGAAGGGATGAAATTATGGGACGATAACCTCGGTATAAATAAGCGCAAGCCACCGAGGATGTATCCGTAGATGTCTCATATTCTTATAGACGCTATGCCACAACATGATGCCCAGATTTTAGGCTGTCTGATTGCTTATCGTCATGGCGTATGCTTACCGACTAAATTTTCGGTAGAATCCTTCAAAGCATCGTCATCGAGATTTTCATCCTTACACCTAGTCCGGTGGCTTTGGCCGGGATGCTCGGCAGTTAAGACTTTCTGAATGGCTTGAATTCAAGAGATAAGCACTACTAAAGGAAGATACTAAGCCCTTCCGCGGAAGATGGTTGATTGGAGTTGTATTTATAATCTTACCAGTCGTCGATTATTTGGCTGGTATCCCCTCTTGAGATGTATTATATCCGGCTCTTCATAGAAAGTTTCCATCCTGCAAAAAGCTAAACAACAAAGCCTCAGTCTGCTCATCCATAATCATATTCCCCGTATCAAAAGTCTCCGGATCCGTCGGTGTCCCAATACTATAACTGCTCTGCGACATAGCCTTTGAACTCTCAGTAACCTTCATGCAGATATCTATAAGTTTCTGCCTCATCTGATTAAACATAGAAGGCAAATATCTCGGCGGAGACATAGTCGCTCCTTCACTCATAGCGCCATCAATCTTGACAGCTAGTTTTTCTAGTGTTGAACAAAAGTCATTTACTCCCGTGACTAGGTTCGGATCCCAGAGGGTGGAGTGTGTAACTAATAATCGGGAGAATATATTGATGCAGTGGCCCATCTGGATCCAGTAGGTGTATGGCATTGATAGGATTGTTAGGGGTGTTAGGGAGAGGAAGTTTTCGATTACGGCTTTGATGGCGTTGAGGCATGAGACGAGAAGATAAGAGCAGCGCAGGGCGTGGGGTGAAGGATCAGAGGCGTTGAGTAGTTTTGGATCTGTTGTGTCTGGTTCGTGGAGTCGTTCGTCGATACCGATTTTGTATAGATATACTTGAAGCATATAGAACGACATCGTCAAAGGTGCTAGTGATTGTCAGAAACTCGTCAAAATCAAAATATTTCAAGTGACTGTACCTTGAAGACGAGAATCTTGATGCAGAGTAGACCCAAGATCCTGAACTTGTCGTTCCACATGTGAGGTCGCCATGAACAGCGTATGTGAGATATGAGCTTCCTCCCTCTCCAAGTCCTCATACAACGTTGCGTTGATCGTACCAGCAACTTGTTGTATTCTCACTAACTGAACTAGATACGTGTCCCAGGGAGATTCCATCCCGAGTTCGAGAATGGAGCAGCAGTTGTTGATAGATGGTCGAAGTGGCATTACCACAAAGTCTTTGACACATATCCTTAGCCTGGATGGCGTTAGTGTACACTTTTAAGATACGTGGTGTCAGGAACTTACAGTGAATTCAACCAAAAGACTCCCAAGTAACATCTCCGCTCATCACTTGTCCTCACAGACTGAGGCTCTGGATTCTTTGTGATCTGTTCCAAAACCCCAGGGGAACTCTTGGTGGCCGATAAAGGCTCTTTGTCGAGACCAAGTTCTGTGACCAAGGACATGGCCATGTGCATGAGATTACTGATCTGTTGACCAAGAATCCAATGAGTTTGGTACCTAGAGAATATCAGTAATACAATCTTTGGCTGAGATATAGAACTTACCAAGCTAGGAAAACCAAAATTCCTTGAAGAAGCTGAACATTCTTCTCTCCTTGAGACCATACCCTGCGTCCTATTTCTTCACGATACCGCTGAGCTAAGTCTTGCTGGACCTCAATATTTTCTTGACACGTTACCACCATGATCACCATGTACAGCATAGGCCGCTCATGGAATAGTTTCTCAGGAGTCTCATCTAAGCTTATCCATACGAATGGAAATAACGGCATCATTTCTTGACGGTACGTTTCCAACATTCTGTAAGCCAGATGATGAGATTCCGATGAGAGTGGAAATGAGAAGAGTTCGTGGGTAGATGATTGAGATTCCGGTGGCGTTTGCGACGCTGAACTCGTAGCTGCTGATGAGCTTTTCCGCGGAGGAGACGCTATTTTGATAGAAGGTAGTGAGGACGTTGACGAGGATGATAGGAGGTTTGCGACTGAATCGAACTTGGACTCGAGTCTTAGAAGGTCACTAGTACAGTCAGCCAACTGTTAATGCTGAGGATCAAATATACCGACTCTCTTGCATAATTCCCTTTTGAATGGCTCCTCCGACTATGACTCCCTCTCTGTTGAGTATTGCACTCCTTATTTAAGCGCTCACATCTAGATCCCTTATTAGCCCTATACCATCTAGCTGCCCGCAATACTATACCTTATGCACCGCTTCTGCCCGAGTACCATGTCACATCTGACCTTAGCACTAGCACAAACCGTGCAGGCCTTGAGGGCTCTGAATTTGGTGTTATTGTCGCCCATGTTGATTGTGAGGTGGAGAGAATAAAAAGGTGATGTTGTCTTGAAATAATCTGAAATTGAATGGCGAGTTTGGACTCCATTAAAAGGGCTTAGTTAGTGGCTATGCTGTGGGCGCTAAATCCTTGGCGGTTTGAATCCTTCGGCACTGCGGGAACAGCCTAAATTAGAAGCTCGCATATCCTTATCCGGAGAGTAATCAGCGGAGATATATGGGAAATAAGCTGTTTATTAATCAAGTTTATCAACTTTAAAATATCATTAATATTGCTCTTAGACCCTCCTTGTGCGCCCATAGTCCGTCGAATACTTGTGTCCATAGAAAAAAAATCATGTGATCCATACTCCTCAGAAATATCAAGATGTCAGACAAAATGAACCAAACTCAAAAGTAAGCGTCAAGTCAGTAAATCAGCACCTGAGGGAAATGTGGCTCTGGTTCAGCATAAACCTCACTTAGACACTGCCAGCAAACCTTGTCCCCATCGACAATTATAGCGACATGACTACGCCCCTGCTGAATCAATATGGACGTAGCTGCAAGTCTAGCCGCCCAATTGTTCTTCGCTCTGAAAATACCAACACAAGGTGGGGGATCGAGGAGCTCTTCCCACGTATCGAGCGAGACAGCGTCTGCGTCCGCCGGAAAGTGAAAGTCCCGACATTTGCAAGTGAACTTCAAGATATCAAGGCCTTCTCTTTCCCGTTCGAGAACATCAATGTCAGCTACCCATTGCCCGTTGTCCTGTACGGAAACAACCGACTCGAGGAGAAATACTTCTTGATCGATCTCTCCGGTTGTTTCCCAGTCAAGCGGCATCTTCCACGTTGTAAAAGACAGGTGAAGTGAAGTTCCCCGGAGCTTATCGACAACACTGTTGTCGTACTTTCGGTGGTCAATCAAAGAGGGATCGTGACGGGCTGGGCGAATGCGAGGTTCGACAGGCGAGACCATGAAGACCATACCAGCGTGACCTACGTTGCCTACCATATGCTTTAGACCCAGCTTCGATGTATCGATGCTGGGATCAGAAAGCAATATCTCGGCAACGAATATCGAGTTTTCATAACATAGAGCAATAACCTCAGTCAACCGTGACGGGTCGATATTGAGATGGCCAGACTCGAACATGGCAACGCATGCGAAGGAGTCCTGGCGCGTCATTGAATCAATGTGTTCCTCGATTGACGTGGAGAGGATCTTGTCATAAGCGTCCGTTCGTGAATTCGTGGTCACAAGCTCCAATATTGTCTTGATAGAAGATGGGAGCCAGCACGCCTTGAGCAAGTTTTGTTCGATGATACGTAACGAGACAGTAGCTCCTGGCAGAGCCTCGTAAAGTCTGTGAGCGACTTCTAAAACCCGCATCGCCACTATCATCTCAGATGATCGTGGAAGTAGGTTCGTCATCATATCGAAGCAACTCTGGATATTGTCTGTTTGTTTTACCGGGTCTGGTGTTCCTGAAAGTCGTCGCTTTCGCTTCTGACTTGCTTCGGGCGTGGAGGCCGAACGGTTTTGCTAAGACCATGGTTAATGATATTACGTTGGTGAGAATCTGTATCGAACTTACGCAGAGATATGAAAGCAAGTAACTTGTTATTTTATCGGTTCTTGCGGCATCCATCATCCAAGCCAATCCCTTGCTAATGTCGCAATGACTTCTAATCGCCTCCCGGAGAATACCGTACCACTGCCTCCCGCCTCTCTTTATAGTCCTGATCCGGATATCATAGTTGTTAAACCCTCGGTTATGTCCCCCGAGAAAACTAATAAACTCTTCTTGATCTTCATCGTCCTGTGGCTCGGATATCTCGAAAATCGGCGGTGGTTCGTGCCATGTTATGGAAGTCCTTATGAGTCGATCTTGGTAGGGGAAGCTGTGCAGAAATCCTCGACTGTGTGTGACAAGTTTACATACTTCGCCTCGTTTTCGAATGAAGCTGGCCCTCTCTTCCAACATTAATCTTGTGGCGACATCATTATCGTGAAGTGGGCAATGTATCCACCTCACATAACTCATCTCTCGGCCATCATCTTCTTCTGTATCAGATTGAATTCGTGCAAGGCGGACTTCAATAGGCTGTATTGTGATCCACTCCTTATAATCATGTGGTCCGATACTCTTTGAGTATGATATCACGGCGTCACGAGCACCGAGGCCTGCTTGAAGAGACAAATTTCGGAGCCATTCTATACCGACTTCGCCTTCATCTTCTTCGTCCATAGAGCTGAAGCATGCTGGGTTGCACAGCCCAAAAAAGGCTATCTGTGTGGGGGTCGTACCAGCACTTCCAAATAGGCAGCCACCACGTCGACACCCGTACTTGACGAGTCTCTCGGCTGTGTCTCGTTGTGCAGGGGTGAGGTTGGTAACAGCATCACACAGGTGGAGTAACCACGAGAACTCAATACGGCTACACCCAGATCCACTGCGCAGCCTTTGCCCAAGCTGTTCGAACCAGGTCATGGCGATATTCAAGCTTGTATAAGGAACACCCCAGTCGCTGAGGAGGGACCCAAGGGCAAGAAGCCAAATTTCAGGCATGTGTATACGGCTGAGTGCTTCATTGCTCTTGACCTGAACGGGATCACCATAGTACCTTAAGTGGGATAGAGCTAACGACCAACGGATAAAGCTATCGGATGGTGTGCCTCGGTATTCCAATCCTAGACTGAGTATTCCTGAACTCGGAAGCAGGCCATCGTTGAAGTGTATTTTCTTCGCTTCTGTTTGGAATACAAGAAGGTCCGGGTAAAGGTGCCAGGCATAAATCCCAGAAATAATTGCACGATCGCAAGCTTGCTGGGGATTGTTATCTAGTAACTTTTCGAAAACTTCCATGGCTCTTATCCACGTGGTTGTAACTCTTTCGAACACGGAACTGCCTCCAGGAAAAGGTATAGCGATATTTTCAGCGATAAGAGTGAAACGTGTTTTCTGTGAATTCATCGCCAGGTCGGCTCTTCGCAGCCAAGATCGAGCACTGGCATCCCATGTCCTGAGTTCAGATCTGGTAATGTCTTGGTTGGCTGCGACAACTGTGTTAGGATTCACCATCTTTCCAGTCTCAAGAAGGAGCTGAATGTTGCGCTTCCGCTGATCTATAAGCTCAGCCCAGATTGAAACGGCCGTCTTTGCGTCGAAGGCATGGGCCAACATGCAAGTGAGGAGAAGAACACCAATAGCAGCATCTCCAGATGTAGCCGCGGCCCAGATGCTAGTACAATCGGCGCCTATGAAAGGACGAAATGGGCCGTCATTATCAGTGCCAGACGGATTGATCTCGGGCTTAGATAAAATCTCGCTCACACGATTACCATAGGCCTTCCGCAACAAGGGCGTGTCAGGGATTACATCGTTGAGAAGGAATCCCAGTTTGCATGCAGTCTTATGTGTTTGCCCAGTCTCGGCCTCCTCCTTTCTCCTCATAGTCAAGGCAGATCCTATCGGCTGAAACTCGGCCAGAGGCTCGCAACGGAACAGCGTGAGATCAACATTGAAATTCACAAGAGCGTTCGTATTCTCAGCGTTGAGTGAATGGAGAGAGCCTGAGATCCTCCCAATAGATGCCATGATGATAGATGGAAGGGAATGAAGATCGATGGGATTACAAGATAAGCTGCAGTTGCGAGTTGAACAAGAGCTCCTAGCCGCCGTGGATCATTCATTACCCACAGAGTGGGCGAGTTTTGGAGTCGCAATTGGTCGGCCTCGTCAGTTTACCTTGAAAATAGAACCAACACACCAATCACAGAGTCTTGAGTGAGACAGGCTTAGGCGGTCAAGATTCCATCAGCGATTACGAGATCTCAGCTCAATCTAATCCGGGTCAAGATTTTAAATATCAGGCTGTTTATCCGTATGTGCATTTATTTGTCTAGCCTTGGTTAATACTGGTAAATGAGAATATCTGCAATGTTGGACAGAATTAGATTATCGTTTTATTTCCTTTTTATCATGTCTCCTAATGAGCGGACATCCCCCATCATTCGATATGATTCTGAACACGCATAAATTAAGGTTCCTAAGTAGGTTATCTGAAGTCCAAGACTACATCACACTTATCATAGCTTGGGGTGGAGATCCTTCACAGGACTAACACCTTCCAAAAGCGATGCAACACGTAGCAACGTTGCTTCATCAGCCCAGCGACTCACAAGCTGAACACCAATCGGCAATTCATCCATACTCGTACCAAAACGCATTGACAGTCCCGGCAGACCAGTTATGTTCAGTGGAACAGTCGCCGCCATGACATTCAACGCGCTAACAGTTTGTCCATCGATGATCAACTCACTCACATTATGCTTGTGAGCAGGTGTTGGTAGTACGGGACACAGCAAGATATCGAAAGACTCGAAGTATTCAGCAAATCCATCCTTTAGACGCTCTGCGGCTTGTTCAGCTTTAACGAAGTCTTCTGCAGACGTTTCAGTACGGCTGAGCATATTTCGAGCGATCTTGAAGATGTGGGAGTCCGGCTGGCCTCGGACTGCTTCTTCAAAGGTTGGTTTCATCTCATTGACGTGAATCTTCATGAAGACATTCAAAGCAAAGTCACGTTCAAGTGCCGGGATATTCACGGGCTCGACGATACAGCCGGTGCTCTCCAATGCCTCAGCAGCGGACTTGACTGTCGAACGGACCTCGGGATCAACAGGACCAAAACCTGAACCTGTCATCCACCCAACCCTGAGTTTGCGATCCTGTGCTTTTGTAATTTGACCACTCATGATAGTGGAATAGGCATCCTGGCCATCTGGACCAGCAAGCACAGAATACGCAAGCTCCAAATCTCGAATACTTCTCGCCATGGGTCCAACATGCCAAAACCGTCTCGGTGCACGAGGCCAGATCCCCGTCATGGGTATACGACCATGCGTGGCTTTCAAAGACACAATACCAGTCTGTGCCGCTGGACCTCTGACAGAAATAGCGAGATCAGTACCGAGGCCAAGTGGTGATAAACCAGCGGCGATGGCAGCTGATTCACCCCCGCTGGAACCACCTGGTGTTCTACCAAGATTCCAGGGGTTGTTGGATCGTCCAGTGAGGAGATTATCACTTTCAGTAGAGTAAGAGAACTCTGGAAGGTTCGTCTTAGCGAGGAGGATTCCCCCAGCTGCTTTCATGCGTGAAACGCTGACAGCATCTGTCTTGGGGATGCGATCCTCAAAAATGGGAGAGCCACGCTGTGTGGGCACACCAGCGGTGTCGATCGAGTCTTTGACTGTAAAGGGTACTCCATGCAGGGGACCGACATTTTTGCCCGAGGCCAGTGTGTTGTCAGCTTCCTTGGCTTCTTCGAGGGCCTTGGGGTTTATGGTGACTATGGCGTTGAGATCAGGGTTGATGGCCTCAATACGATCGAGGTGAGCTTGCATGACCTGTACAGCTGTGACTTTGCCGGTGCGGATGAACTCAGCGAGCTGTGTCGCGTCTGAGTAAGTGAGATCCAAAGCCATTTTGATGACAAGTTGTTGGTTTGAGGAGGTTTGAGTATCAGTTATGGAGTGGAGATAGATGATCAACTTGAAGGGGAGGTATCTTCAGATTTGAATCTGATGAAGGCCGAAGTGAAGGGATGCTTTATATATCCCCAAGCATCCACGCTTCATTCGTCAGCTCGGAAGAATTATCGTAATAGCCTATATGGTGATTTCACCGTCGAGCAATCGCGTTGCAAATGGAGCGAGTCTCACTAACGTCGTGAAGCATTAGCTTTGCGGAGTCCCGGAATCTGACATAAGAGTGCATTATGGTGTGTCGGAGTCCCGGAGTTGTCATGACTCAGCACTTTCATAACGTTATTTCTGTGACCCCGAATCTCATTGGTTCAGACTATTTGACATAAGTGTTGGTAGATGTTGAAGTTCTGATTCCCAACCCAGGAAGCACAACACCAAATTCAATTGTCAATATAACAAATGGCGCAGTTTGAGAGCGTCTGACTCCAGCATATGGTATGTGATTACATGGAATGGGAAACTATCAAATGAGCAGTGTTTGATCCGACATCATTCAGTCTCAGGATTGGCAATAGCCCAACTTCTACGATATCTGTGGTAATGTAAACATTCGAAATGCCCAAGGAATGGATGAGTCACATCCTGGCATTTGTTATCAAGAGTCAGCTTCACTTCCGAAATCCAATGGTGATGTTTGGGGTATTTGACTCAAAAGCCATCCCACGATACATCCCACGATACACCCACGTAGTCGTCCCAGGAATGGCAAATATGCCAAAAACTCAAACCATGTGACGTCTCATAAGATGTAATAAACACTGTGATATATGTTGGGTTGCAATGAGCTCGTGGTTGGAACGTGACTGGCCTTTGCGAATGTGCATTTAACTTTGTTCGAATACGAGACCGTGAACAACTTCGGTTATGCATAACGGGCAATATTCACTGTTTGACAATGCAAGGAAGGCATAAATTTGCTAAAAATAGACACACGGTGCCTGAACGCTGTAAGGCTGACCTCCAAACAAGCATCTCCCAGTCAGCGCGAATGCCCTCATTCCTGCATTCCAACGAACCGCATAACCCACTGCAAACAGTGCTTCTATGACCACCATTGTCTGCCAATTGCATTGTATTGTATCATGTCTGTTTTGATGAGGGAGGTATCGGAAGATCCCCCTGGACATGGTATGCGCACTAGGCCATTTGCGTCAAAATGGCAACAGTCGCAATTTCAATATGAAACACCCATGTCAGGTACCCGCACCTTCATCTACTCCTTACAATACAATACGCCTCTTCTCGCTCACACTTGGGCTTTGACCAATCGTTCAAACCTCTCCCCACTCCCACTCATTTTCATGAGAGAGGCCTTGCGCTTGGTTACCAAACATGGCCATGGCAGTCGACGCTCATTCGCACCAGCTTAACCGCCGCGGGTCGGTAGACCAGCTGTACGAGCTGGTAGAGGGCCTTGACGAGGCTCAGATTCACTCGTTGCTTGAAGATTTCAACAGTACTGTTCCCAGCAACATTCCCGTCTCCCACGGCATCGAGTATTTCGAACATCCGACTACGGGCGTGAAGACAAAGACGACTCCTACGCGAACATCGTCGATTCGAAAGGCTTTTAAGCTTCCGAGATTGCTCACGCGTACGTCGAGCAAGAGAACCGCTTCTACGCCAATTCTGCGTCCTAAAACTGCGCAGCCTCCGACCGCGAGACATTACAGACGAATCAGCCGACCTGTGCTGCCGACACTCTCAAGCGGGCCTGATTTGGATGCTTTACTCTCTGCATATCTCGCGCCCGTTCCTCCGCCATCGACCTCTTCCCTCAAAACCCTTTCTCCATCGAGATCGATATCGAGCAATTCTACACTAAGCCTCGAGGCGGAAGACTCGGGCGTGGATTCACTGGCACCTCTGGTCTTCGGCAGACCTCAACGAGAAGCGAGCCCAATGGGCGACATTATGGAGGTGCTCTCTTTTTAAGCAGCGCCCAATTACGCACGAATAACACTCGAACCACCTGCCACAACGGCACTTGGACTCTGTTGTCCACCTCCGCACGCAGTATGCAACCACTACGCTGCTCGACACAACACTATTTGCTAGCTCTGCTTTGACATTGGCTCGGCGTTTTTTTACTCTATTATTCTGTACGATCGATCATTGGAGGCGTTTTTTTAATGCTGCTGCTAGTCAGGTACTAGACTATCACTGTCACTGAAGGAAAGGACCACTTTCTTTTTCCTACTGTTTGTACTCTAGATGGATTCACGAATTCATTACAACTTTACTACCTAACAATCTACTATACCCATTCTTTGTTATTTCGCACTTTGCGCTTGAAATTTGTGCTGATTTCGCATCCGGAGCAAATTTGCCCGTATAGCAATTGCGCATCGTCATTTCCCCGGCTCGTTAGTGAAGTGGACCTGTGGAACCTCGTGTCTTGGCAAATTTGTTCATTATGCTCACATGAGTTTGCTGCTCGTGATGACTTAAAATACCACAAATACGAGAACAAATAATATCCTCTGAGTCACGTTCGATGTAGTTACTGTCTGAGGGACTAAGTATAAATACCGCCAGATCTCCCTCTTTGCAACAGGAAAGAACCAGTGAACTCTAGTACTTACATTATGATCTAGGGTAAGAAAAGAGAGATGAATAGATAGCTATTTCTCAAAGTACTTATATTATATAAGGTTTTATGGAAGGACATGTACTCGCGTACCAAAGTCGGAGGACTTAGACTTGTCAGTAAAGTATTGTCGAACCTATCAACAGATCCATGGACGACTGCCTTGACAATGAATTTGGACTTGACGGGTTCGAAACGTCACTGCCTCCTTGAACACTGCCATCTACTATACTCCAAAACATCTTTAGGAATAATCAATGTCTATTTTGGGGCCTTGGTTAATCACATCATGGTCCACTACATGGAGAAGATCACCAACTTTGCCCGCTCTACCGAGCTCATGATGCTGTTTGGCACCAACTACATTGCCAGGTTTGGACTGCCGAACGAGAATTTTTCAGATGCTTTTAAACCTTTATCATATATATTTATAAACAGAAAGTGGTTCTCTGATCTAGAATAAAGAACCGCCGCTGGGCATCACAACAAATGAGCGGCGATATCTTGAGTTTAGGCTATTCAGGCTCTGAAGAAACCGAAGGTATTGCTGTCGGCATCTCAGCGCTGAACCAAGACTTTGTGCTTCTCAGAAAAAGCAAGAAGACTAAGTGCCTAGAAGCCTTTGGAGATGACCTTACCACGATTGAACTTAAAGGTGCGTGGTTACAACAAGTCAGCGGCTACAGTTGCATCGTTTTTGAGGGTTTCCTGGTCCCTGGCGATATAGAATATATGAAGCGGACATTATAAGTTGTCAGTTCCAAAGTATGCTGAAACGAGAGCATACACTTCTCTTTCGGGGCCTCGCTTCTTCAGGCATCAAAGAGTATTACCACTTGCACTATGTGCTTCACTGGCCGCCTCTGGCTGTTATCGACTTCGAAGCCATGGTGCAACGAGGAGAACCCCGAAAATTTCTCATTATATACTGGCCCAATTGAGACTTCTTTGTTCTTTTGAGCAGTTGTGGAGGTCGAAGCGGATGCTCCATCCTCAACCGGTCTGTCAGCCAAGGCAAGGCTCCTATGAGCCATGATTTTGAAATCACTAACATTAAGTAGGCACCGGGAAAGAACAAATCTAATGAAACAGATCACGACCCCGAATTATGTATAAGCCCAATTAGGATTTCTTTGTTCTTTTAAGCAAAAACTCACTTGGAGCCCAAATGTTTTGTCTTAGAAACAGCCTATAAAGGAAGTATCCACGTAATCATTCATCTGGTGGACTCTTGCGCTGTTTGCTATTCACATACAGGTAGATGCCTGGCACTTGAAGATAAACGGGCTGAGGCATCCCGAACCTAAGAAAGCAAATAAGAAAGAACCAAAATCTTTCAACATCACCAGATCACCCACCGCTTAAGAAAAAATGGATGTCATGGACTTTCAAAACGCGGTGCTCAACAAGGTTCGCCAAGAGAACGAGGATGCCGCTGAACTTATCGAGCTTGCCGCAGCTCGGCAGAAGAAAGACACCGAAACAAAAAAGATCGTCGAAAAGCTGTACAGAAATATCGCCTTCTTTAGGAGTTTCGATACTCCACAAGACTGTCCAGAGAATCTCGTATTCAGTACCTGGAGAAGCTTCCTGACACCCATCACAGCGTTGATGAAGCTGCCATCTGGTGCCTTACCTGCCGCCAGATTATGCCTCTATTTAGCAGGGGACTTCATCCGCTCTCCTGGAGACTTGACCTAGTATGCGGACGACAGAGAGAAAGAAGAGAGCGCGGCTCTTCACGAGCTGTGCACAGATATCGACGACACTCTCCTTGAGTCTCTACGCAAAATCTGGAAACGAAGTGACCGGACCCAGTCCTTCGATTGGATCTTTGCAGAGCACCGAATTTTCTATCCAGTCATCAACGCAGATGTCAATATCGCGACTGCACTCACACCCGAAGAGCTTCCTCGTCACTTCATGGAGAAGAAAAGGCGCTTCTATTACAAAGACGCCTCGGACCACAACAAGCGGAAACTATATACGGATCCCATCCCACGATGGGATGTCGGGGAAGTCAATGCGGGCAGCCTTCATGCCTGGGAGTCTAAGGGATCGGATGGGCCCATTCGCGGAAAGACTCATTACACAACATATCGGGAAGACGACGATATGTTTGAGGCCGACCACTCCATCTCAGTCCTAAGAAGAACCTTGCAATTTTGCCTAGATGCACGTCAAATTTCAGAAGGGGTTCTTGGCGAACAACGACACGACCTACTGAACAAGCTTGCTGTCCGCCACAAAATCCCACGAGAAATCCAACAGCAGATACTTACTCACCTCAAGTATCGCAACCCATTTCCCTACCTCAAAAATTTGGATATTGGGGAAGCTTATGTCCCTTTCCCTTCCGTCGGCGGACGCTGCATGGAATGTAAGGACTTGAGCGAAAACTCGAGGGCAAAGCGCACATGCCCGCAAGCGGGCCTATATATATGGAACCTCGCCCTCAGACGCTTCCACGTGTTCCACAAGAACGACTTCAATACGTGGTCGCTTTGCAGTCATGGGGGAGATTGTGCCGGCCATCATGATTGCAGTGACAACGGCTGGGTGGTCGGGCGGAACCCCGAATTCACCCTGTTCATCGAAAAGGAAGCGGCTAAAGGCAATAACGAGTTCATATCGCTGGACCAAGTAGGTCTTGGACCCGTCAACACCATCAGTCTTCCTACACTGGCAGGAGACCGAGCTAGGCGACTCGAATTCCTCTACGGAGGCGGAGTTTACAAAGATTCGGCTCGGGATTGGCTGATGATCGGCGGTCTCGGTGGGATCGTCGACTGTATGCTCCACGGGCGAGTGCTCACTGGAGCATGGGACAGCGAAAACGATTGGGATGAAGACGCAATGACCGATGACAGCGACACTAGTCACGATATGGGTGGAATCGACTCGGAACAGGCTCAGTGGGCTCTTGGCCGTAATCTAACAGCCAAGGACGTGGCGGAGAACGTTATTAAGGAACTCCACGCCTGGCCTGGTTGGTGCCAGTGGTGCAATTGGGACTAAACCAGAGGATGAAGACAGTGAGCTGACGCCAGCACGTTTGGGATGATGCAGTCCACCGTCTGCAGTGGTTCTAGACAGCCGAACACCATCTCACATGCCTAGCCTTACAAAGGTATGGGGTTGTCGCCTTAGCATTTTAACTTCAAACTTATCAAGACTCTTGCTTTGTTGCTATAATTATGGCATTTATATAGCCATTATTTCTAGTGAGGATAATAATATATTGACTTTGCTGTCTATAGGGGCCTTATTCTTATCTGCACCCTCCCATGCTGTCCGTCTCGAGGTGTATCACTGTATAAATAATGTATTGTTGTTACTACTTATATCCTGGGCTCTTTAAACTTTGACTGTATTTTTTATAAATACTACAAGTACTAAATCTTCTATTGTAAGACATGATTAAAATAACTCTATCTACGTTTATTTAAATATTACTGTTGGCGCCGACGTGTGAGAACTATAACTAGAGTGATAACTGGAAAGTACAAGTGGGAGAAGCAGAAGGTTGCCTTATGATTGCAATAGTCAGGGCATGAACTGGAAGGCAATGTTAGTCCTGAATAAGGGTGTTGGCAGGTATGTTGGTGTCCTGGAACTCTTGTTTGCTGATTGTGGTGGTGGAGTATAAACTATTCTAGCCTTTCTTGAAAATCTATATATAGGTAGGTAGTTAACTATGCTGCCCTCCTTTGGGGTACTTTGGCTATTGAGCAGTTTGTCTCTCTTATCCGCGCCCGGTGCTAGCAAGATGAGACGTTCCCTCATAGCTTTGGCAACACTCCTATGGATAGATCTATTCATCTTATCAAGCACTAGAGAGTTAAATCTGATTTATCTAGCCTACGACTCCGCCTTTTTCAATCCATTCTCATGCTCAACGGCCACGCCTCTAGTCTCTACTGCGTTTGGCCCTTACTCACCAACATCTGGACACAGATGATCGCCACCCTCTCCATTCTCCACTGCACCCGCCTCGCTGGCCACCTCATTCGATACGTTCTCTTATTGCTACTATTTCGGTTTTATGAGACAGAGCGAAGAAGTTGATCGAGCCAGGCTCCCTGGTCAAATAAGGGATAGCCAACACATACAAGGTAGTCATGGAGGATAACCCCAGCCTCACTTGAACCAAGCTCATGTTTCATTGGAGGCCCTTCAACAAAGAGCGAGAGCCGCATGAGGCATTTGAGTTGAATATATCCCTGTCATAAAATTAGGGCTCGATCATGTTTTTGGCAAATGCAGGACGTAACGTACTCCGTCTCTAGGCATCTACCACGAGCCTTGTTCCCACTTCCTAATGGGCGCCCAACCCAGCAGTCAACATCTGGAAATCAAGAACATGGAATTGATATGTGCGCGAGTGCTTTTTCTAAGAACTACCGCCTAGCTTTTCTATAGCGCATGGAATGAAACCTCTTTGTCTTTTCTTTCAAAATGCAAAACACCTGCAGGTTATATCTTGTTTGGTTCCGGATTTCGGACAAAGGACTGACCCTACAAACAAATGTGTCACACAAAAGGTTTAGTCATCATTATAAAGGGCCATAGACTGCGTTTTCAGGCACGCACCTTGCAGTCATCCCAACCATCGAACCAACAAATCATACAGATGTCAACGCCTCATCGTAAAAGCGACGCCGCAAAGATGACGATGGATCTTACAGGATTTAGGCGCCATCTTGAAGCTGTAGCGAGAAACAATGAAAACCTGACAGACAGGATCGACTCCATACCTCGCGATACATACGATATCAATGCGCGGGCTACCAAGCAACTGATTCATCAGTTCATCGAGAATCTAAAAACTCTGAGTGACAAATTTATCAGCATCAAGAATGGCGATTCGTTCGACTTCGATCCTTTTTCAGAATCCGCTGTTCTAGATACTTGGCGCAGCTTCTTTGGTCCAATCCAGTCTTTTGCAAAGCTATCATCTTCAAGCAACTTTATCGCAGCACGGATGTTGCTTTACATGGGGTCAGCGTTCATCGATTCTCCTGGTGTTGTCACCTAGTATGAAGATAACTCCCTGGAAGAAGAAAGTGCGCTACTTTGTGAGTTCATTACAGAACTCGATGATGCCCTTCTTGAGCCCCTGAAGAAGATTTGGAAGCTTAGCGGGGGCTATGAACGTTTTGAATGGGTTTTCACCAGCGTATCCCTTCGATCCGAGCATTCCGTCAAGCTCGCTGAAGCTACTTCAGCCCAAGAGCTAGAAGACCTTGGTGGAATCGAAAGAAAGAGTTTCATATACCGTAACTATGAGAATCACGGAGAACTCACACGATATACAGGCCCAGACCCTCGCTGGGACTGTGACGAGGGAGAACACCTGGATCCACGTTGGCTAGCTAACGGTTCTGATGGTCCAATCAAGGGAAAGTTGGAGTACACTGGTGTGATTGTCGATGACGGTGTCGACGAGGAATACAGTGAATATCGGGACTATCACCAAATGTTCCGCCGATCAAGACAGTTTTGCTTCGATGCTCGTCAAAAGTCGGAAGCAGCTGTGGGAAGAGAAAAGGTTAGACTATTCGGCCAAATTTGCCTCCGATACTCCATTCCCCCCGAGATCCAAAACGAGGTCTTGAGCTATGTCCAGTATCGAGACCCTTTTCCCTACCTAGAGAACCTCGACATCGCGGAAGCCTATGCCCCCTTTCCCACTCTCGGCGGCCAGTGCTCCGAGTGTGAGCACCACAATGAGGAGTCGGCTATTAAACGAACGTGCCCACAATCAAGCCTATATATTTGGAACCTCGCACTCCGAAGGTTTCATACTTTTCACAAGAACACTTTCGGATCCTGGTCGCTGTGTGCGCATCATGACTGTACTGAGCATCACCACGACAACCAGTGGGAAGTAAACCGAGATCCGGAGTTCACCATATATCTTGATACACTGGCGGCGCGAGGAAACTATGAGTTCCTCTCTCGATCAAGTTGGACTGGGTCCCATGGAAAATATCCGAGTTGGGTTCAGGGAAAACGAAAGACGAAGTCACAGACTGTTTAGCGGACTTGGAATCTATGAAGAATCTACGAGGGATCTGTATATGATTGGAGGCTTGGGAGGCTTGAGAGACGCTATGTTACATCGAAGAACATTGGTGGGTGCATGGTACGGGGATGAAGGGCCCCCGTTTGATGAAGATGGTGTTCATGGAATACCGCCCCTATGGGCACTGGGACGCAACTTGTGTGAGGAGGAGGCCGGAGAGAAGGCAATCCAAGAATTGCACTCGTGGCCAGGCCTTTGTGAGTGGTGTGTTGGACTGTATTATCACTGACAAAAGCCTCCCGTAAATTATCAGAACACGCGGACTCACATTGGATCGACCAAAAAGGGGACACGGGCTGTTGGACAAACACAGTTCTCACTGATGTATCAAAATGATCTCACCCGGGAGTTCTATTACCAAATCATCGATTCGAGGCCTTTCAAATTCTCTCGGGGTGTATTGATTGGGTCAGTACTAAAAGAAACATAATGTTCGTTTTGTTAGAGCAGAGCAATCTAAAGGCATAATTATTAACTTCCATATCAAAATCAGGCGTCCTTTACTGGACCTTGCGAAACTAATAGCTTGAAATTCTATATATGACTTGGATGCAAAATGCTCTACCTCGATAATTTAGTGGATGTCATCTCGTAGACTTGATCCCTGGTTCATTTTCGTAGAATAAATGAATTTTTATAGCAAGTAATGAGACGCCATGTTGAAAGTAGTCGGCTGATTCCCGTTGTCTTGTTGTCCCGCCACCTTTTGGACCTCTTTTTCCTAACATACACTTCGAAGATGAAACTCTCTACACCTATTTCGCCTTGCCTGTGATGAAGTATGCAGGCATTCTTAACAGAAAGCTGTCTGTTTCTTATGTCTTACGTTGTTTCAGAGGGCGACTCGGGCACTATACGACCGCATCTAGGACGGTTTAGATCATGGCAGAGCACTTTATTCTCTTTAAGTGTAGAGACTATTACAGGCGACGATAACCACATACAGGGCAAGAGAATTACACCTTTCATTCTTCCCAAGTCATTCCTGAGGAGGACCCTCATCTCCCGTATAAGATCCTTGATGGATCTAGGGATCCGAGTCAACAGACCAGGAGAATCATAGGAAACGTTCGAGGCATGTATAAGTTACAGATAACATAGGAAGTACTTTCCCATTTTCGACAAAGACAAAGTAAACTTCGTTTTCTCAAACACGTCACGGGGCCTCAGACAGCGGAATGTCCCAGACCAAAAGGCGGAAATCAATCCGCGAAATACGGGATGCACAGGAGTAAAGAAAGGAAATACGGTTTGAATTTTATGACTTTCTTCTTCAGGAATAGTTAGTAGCAGCTAAACTTTAGGCTATTGAGATTATCAGTTTAGATCAGATAAGATAATCTCAATTGGGGTAGAATCTCGCGGCATGGCCTCACTTGTGCGCCCTGCCAAGAGAACCTGCATAAGCCACCCGACTTCGGAACGAAAAAACTCTGCTGTACTATTGCCTGATTATTTTGATCTCTTACCATCATGAAGTTCCTGTGAGCCAAGTATATATAACACTTCCAATACCCTAGCATGAAGCCAGATACTCAAATCAAACTTCTTCGTCGAAGGCTCAACCATGGCTACTAAAACTGATCTCACCGCTGAGATTGGCCAAAAAGTTGCCCCGGATCCACCTGCACCACTTCAGCATGATAGAAGTCTCCGAGGTGTCCTCCGGATGGAGGCTGCAGCTGGCAAACTAACAACTACCAAGAGATGGATCTTCTTCACGAGTATCTTCCTCTTCGGTTATGTCCTCAACCTCGATTACTTAGCACGCAACGCATACGTCCCCTACGCTACATCCTCCTTCGGAAACCATTCCCTGCTGGCCACAGTCAATGTTATTCGCGAAGTTGTGACCGCCGCTATTCAGCCATCCGTCGCCAGATTGACCGATGTCTTCGGCCGGGTCGAGATCTTCACTATCGCTGTGTTGCTAAGCTTGGCCGGCACGATCATCCAGACTTATTCTGCCAACATACAATCTTTTGCAGGAGGGGCTGTGCTATACTCGCTCGGATACAAAACATCGATTCTCGTGATCGAGATAATGATCGCTGATTTCACTTCCATGAAAACACGGCTGTTCTTTGCCTTTGTACCGAATTGGCCTGCCATCGTCAACACTTGGATCAGTGGGGATGTTACGTCTGCAGTTCTTTCGGTCGCGTCGTGGAAATGGGGGATGGGCATGTTTGCGATTATCAATCCAATATGTGCTCTGCCTCTTATTATTCTGATGTTCATCCTTGGACGCCAGACAAAATTGGCAACTCGAGATCAAGAGTCAACTTCTGTGGCTCGCTCTCTCAAGAAATTCTTCTGGGAACTCGATGTCATTGGCGTATTGCTCTTGACAGCTGCTCTTGCAATGACATTGGCCCCTCTCACTTTGGCAGGTGGACAGAGTACAAAGTGGCGAGATGCTGGCATATTGACTCCTCTCATCATTGGCTTCCTTCTCTTTCCGACTTTTGTCATATGGGAGAAATCGTCATCTCACCCTATGTTTCCCATCCATCTTCTCAAACATCGAACCGTCTGGGGCTGTCTCGGCATCAGCACCATTTTCCCCTGCGCTTTTATGATCATTGGAAACTATTTGTTCAGCCTGCTTGTTATCTCATACAACTTCTCAATCAAGGATGCTACTCGGGTGGCGTTACTCTTTCAGTTCTGCGCCGTTTTAGTCGGATCTCTCCTAGGCCCCCTGGTCATCAAACTTCGTCGACTCAAAGAGCTCATCCTGACAGGAATTGTTCTTTGGTTTGTAGGATTTGGACTTATTTACCACTACCGCGGCGGTTCAGCTTCTAAATCTGGAGTCATCGGCGCAGAAGTTGTTCTTGGCATTGGTGGTGGACTTTTTTCTTGGCCAGCGCTTGTACTCATCCAGACTGTGGCACAGCATGAGTATATTGGAGTCTTGATATCGCTCGTCTTCACAGCCAATTCGATCGGGCAGGCTTTTGGAAACTGTGTTTCTGGGGCTATCTGGACACAGACTCTGTTCAACCAGCTTGAGAAGAATCTTGCGCCGTTTGGCAATAACACATTGGCCTCAGCAGTCTATGCATCTCCCTTGACCGTTGTGCCGGAGTATGCGATAGGAACACCTGAGAGGGACGCCATTGCCTCGAGTTATCGCTATATTCAGCGAAACTTGACCATTGCTGCGATGTGTCTTGCTGTACCTATGCTTGTCCTTGGGCTATGTCTGCATAACCCTATACTCTCAGATCAACAGGTCCAGATTGAGGAGATTCAAAAGCCAGAGGCAAAAGACAACAAAAGCGAAAGTAAAGTCTAGTACTTTGGGTTATTGTCGAAGCTGGACCATTTCAAGAGAAAAGAAGGTCAAATTAGGTTGATTGAGATAGAAAGGGGCTTGAATTTAATTGAGTACAGGAAATCTAAGGACAGAGAAGGCTTCCGAGTTGTTTAGCAGGATAGAAAGAACCTTGAGTCCCTCATGTGACCCAAACAAGGCCGATCAAGTTGACGCATAAAGAACATTCTCTTTTCAACATATCGATATTTTAAAAAGATCTTACAAAGAAGATAGGGTAAGAGGTTAAGAAACAAGGTTATTTATTCAAGTGAGGTCGGCGATAGGTCACATCGCGGAGCACTTTCCTTTTTACCCCTGTTTAGCCAGGGCCGAAACTTGACACTAATAAAGGGCGCGATGACAAGCTCCACTATGCACTGTTCAGCCTCATTCAACGTTGGATTTCGGCCTCGAAAGAAATTGTTGTCGAATCATTTGAAAGCAATTGCCATCGCGTGTTTTTTATTCGGGTCTGAAAATTTGATATCACGTGAGAATACGACCGATGTGAGGCCTTGATATCACCTGTCTATTTGGCTATTGCGCCCGCAGACAGAGGGCCTTTTAGGAGTAAGAAACCCAGCGAGCGATCAGCCAAGGGCTTTGGTGATGGAGATCGCGATGGAGAGCTGTTGTGAGAAGATGTGGGTATACAAATGCTAAAAAAAAAAAAAAAAACACCTCTCCCAGCTAGAGTTTGAAGATAAATTTTATTAGTCGCGTGCTTGTCACAAGCTGACTCGGTAGATTGAAATTGAGTTTTACTCTCTGTGATAATCTCAGCCACCTTCGAGAACAATTCTAGTGTCTGCCTGCATGTGAAATGCAGGTGATCCTCTTGAAAACCTCCTTCCATGCAGGTATTAGTCGTTCCCTTTAATAAATATCTCACGTCTATATCTTACACCTTATAAAAACAAGTTTCACTAGATAGCACGGACTCTTTATTAAAATTTACCCAACTATTACTCCAAAGCAAAAGTCAAGATCGCCATATACAAAAAATTGGCCCGAAGCGAGCCGCATCTAACAAAGTCTATGCGCGCCTTCGGCCGACGGGGGTCTCGCCGGCGGGATCGCATCACGTAACTTTTACCCACGACAACTCCACAGCGGATATTCGTCTTATATAATGGATTGCTCGCTATCACCATTTTTTACGTACAACTTCACGGGGGCGGAGCAGACCGAGATAGCCAGATTTCTGATTTCCCCAGCGTGGATTTTCCCCGGCGTGGAGAACAAGATTCCCCAGACCTTGGCGTGGTTTATCTGTGACTTGGTTTATACTTAAACCTTGAGCTGTCGCTTTTCTTTTTCTAAGGGCAGAGTTAACTTGTCTGACTTATCATATTTCCATCTCTTCATCATAAGCCTTTGGGGTTGTCATTATGGATACCATCACGCCAAAGAACACATCAAAGAACACGACTGACGACAAAGAGTCTGGTCTTGACTCTGATCAGATCGCGAGAATCGACAATGCCTACGACCATGCCACCGGAACCGTCACCGAATTCGAAAAACAAAAAACCGCAGAAGGCGAAGCTCACTTCCGTCGTCTAGGATGGAAGCGTCTTGCTGTCATTCTCATCGTTGAGGCCATCGGTCTTGGAACTTTCAGTCTTCCAGGAGCCTTTGCAACACTCGGAATTGTCGCTGGTGTCTTCTGCTCTGTTGCCCTCGGCCTTGTGGCCATTTACACTGCATGGATCATTGGAAAGATCAAAGTTCTGTATCCTTCGATTCAACATTACGGAGATATTGGAGGCTTGCTTATGGGACGTTTTGGAGAGGAGCTGTTTGGTGGTATGTATGTGCTACAGCTCATCCTCATCACGGCCTCGTTCGTCCTCACTGGAAGCATCGCTCTGAACATCTTGGCCGATGACAAAGTTTGCGGCCTCATCTTCAGCGCTGTGTCGGGCTTCATGCTCTTTATTCTGGCTGTCATGCCATCTTTTGCTGAGGCTGCTATCCTGGGCTACATCGACCTGGTATGCATCATGACCGCCATCGGCATTGCAGTTATTGCATCAGGTGTGGACCGTGCCAATCAACCAGGCGGTCTGGCTGGTTCCGACTGGTCAGCTTGGCCCAACCCTGATGCGACTTTCAAGGATGGCATGGTAGCTATCTGCAATATCATCTTTGCCTACTGCTTCGCCATGTACATGACACCTTTCATGTCCGAGATGCATACACCCGAGGACTTCATGAAGTCAGTTTGGACCCTTGGAGGCGTTGAGATCTTCATCTATACCCTCTCTGGTTCGCTCATCTATGTTTTCGTTGGCAAGGATGTTGCCAGCCCTGCTCTTCAGTCCCTCCCCGGTGTTCTGCCAAAGGTTGCTTTTGGCATTGCGCTCCCTATGATCTTCATCTCAGGAGCTATTGGAAATACAGTCACTGCGAAATACGTTCATTTACGATTCTACAGAAACTCCATTGAGCGTTTCGTCAATACACCAAAGGGCTGGGTTACTTGGCTCCTCACTCTTGCTGGTATCACCATAATCGCCTGGGTTCTCGGCGAGGCTATTCCCTTCTTCAACGACTTGCTCTCCCTCAGCTCAGCTCTTTTCGTGTCCGGATTTATTCTGTACTTCCCAGCAGTTATGTGGTACAAGCTTATCTGCAGGGGTAAGTGGTATGCCAGAGAGAATCTGTTGCATGCCATCGCTTGTATCTTCACTTTCCTCTTCGGTCTCTTGGTCCTTGTTGGAGGAACCTATGCCACTGCTTTGGATATTGTAAGTCCCCAATTTCACACTAGTATGGACAAGCCACTAACAAATCACAGCAACATCATTACGAGATCGGTGCTTTCCGTACCCCCTTTTCGTGCGAGGCCTAAATTATGGGTGATATGGAGTTGGGGAAGCGGCATGTAGCAATTTGATTTGGAATGTTTGCGAATTTTCGAAGTACCTGTATATTATCGTGCATGAGGTGTTAAACTGTACAATACATATGTGATCCTGGTCCATCTCGCCAAAATATCACGTAATGTTATTGAATGGGTGCTTTACTTCATAGTTATCACCCAGATTACAGCAACATAGTGCTTCCTTTTTTTTATGAAGCCGCTGACATCTAAGTCGAACCAATGATGGATTCCGTATTGCTTGGGCTTCTCACTCACTCCCCCCTTTTCTCAGGCAATCCCTCTTCAACCCCATCTGACTATGACTGATTTCATAGTTTCATCTGTAATCCCCCACAGTTGGACAGGCATTCCCCATGATATTCGGGGAAATGGATGACAGATTGGCTGGGGAAAGTTTGCGGGTCTCGCGAATTCCCTTGATAGAGACTAGATGGGCCGACATAGGCCGACGTTGAGAGACTTCGTGATGATGGTCTGAGCTTCCATGTCTTTGCTGACCGAAAATGATCTGCATGGGGAAGCCTTCTTTAGGAAACAGCAGGCGACACATCTCATTGGTTGAACGTGGCATAGTAGCAAGGGCCTGGCTACTAGTGGGACGATCTTTGTTTAACGCTAAACCTCACTACATATCTTCTCAGGCATGAGAGATGTAGCCAGAAATATATTTTCTTCGATATTTCTTGCCATGGACGAATCATCCTCAAACAACATTCTATTCCCAGGTTCTGAAGACGACGTCCGGGAATTCGAAGGTTACAATGAGGACTCGGAAGACATCTTGGAGTCAGATTTGGATGACAATGTTGATTCGAGAGCTCGCTTCCATGCCGCCAAAATGGCGATGAAACACGACCATGACAGCTTCTCCGAACCGCAGGCATTGTACGACTTTCTCTACAAATTCAGAGATGTCATAGGCCAGGTTTCAGAAGATTCCAATACCTTCTTACATGTGGCTCTCCGATTCGTCGAGGACCGGAAAGACGTCCTCTCAGCTCATATGATGCCCCTTATCCAGAGCATAGTCAAAGGACACCCCATACTCTTGACAAAGAAGGATTCTGATGGCTTAACACCTCTCTACATGGCCATTTCTACCAGAAAGCCCCTTTTGATCGAAGCCATGCTGTCAGGCTGTACTAAATACCCAGAGTGGCAGTCAGCAGTCCAGGACTCCATCGAAATTCCTTGCACTCGACAGAAAGCAAGTCTTGCTTGCATATTGCATTTGAACTGGGAATACGTGAAAGAGTCGTTGTCGAGTTGATGAAAATAGCCAGAGATGAAGCTTTTGCTTTGCAGGATGACCGCGGTCGGACACCTTTGCACTATGCACTTATTAGCCCAAGGCCCAGTCTGTCTGTGATGCGCCTTTTCATTCAGCGCGATGAAGATATTCTGAAGAAAACACAGCGGGAAGGTTTCGCGAATTCTATCGAAACATTTCTGGATATTATCGACAAAGTAGGGAATTCAGTGTACAGGCATCACCAGGCCGCTTTGCTGGAGAAGGAAACGAAGCGCAGTGTTCATCATAGGACAGAATTGAAGCCTAAACCAGTTTCCAATGCCCAAATGACGGAAAAAGACATCAAAAAAGATCCAATCTTGGATAAAGCTCGCGAAGAGATTGGATCAAGGCCTCTGCCCGCCAGCCTTAAAAGAATGACGCGAGGAGACATTGGCACTATCAGTTCTAAGCAAGTCGCACAGAAGAAAGAAAAGGGAGATGGAAGAAAGAAGAGAGATGTAAATCCTGAAGATTGGAATGAAATACTCAAAGAACTCAAGTTACACTATATGCGAACACGAAACGCCATAATGGTCGAATCATTCCTGTATGGGAACAATATCAATGGCTAGTCTGACCAATATTTCCCGGTTTCATGCTTAACTAATGAGAGAATTTAGATACCCAGTTCTACTTTGATTATCGCGGCCTGCCTTCAAACATCGCAGCCACGGCCTTTGTGGAAGCTTTCTCAAGCATGAAGTTTGACGATATCCTTCAATTCGTCTCCTTTGCAGATGTTGAAGTCGGCTTAAAAAGCCGTACTCGATCTTCTCATTCCCATGACACGCAGAAGAACATGAAAGAACGTCGGGATATTCAATTTTTCTTCGACTGGTTGCAGACTAAAGGTGTTCGCTACATCATCAGAGTAGATGTTGAAGACTCGAGGGAGTTCCCGCACAGCGATCAGGCGATTTCGGAGTCATTTAACACAATAAAGGTTGAACACCTCAACTGGAAAAAAGTCGATCTGGATCCTCGGGTTTTTTGCAAACTGGGATGCAAGCCAATTTGGGGTGAGGTCACGCCAAATCTATCTACGACTTGTGATAGTCAACTCAGGGAGGTCACGCTCTCTTGGAGCGGGAACAATACCACCTTGAGAGCCTGGAGTGAGCCGGAGGGGTTACCATTGCTGCCCCGGCTAAGAAAGATTAACATACTTGTCCCCCCAGACGAGGAGGTGCGTGCTATCTAATATGGATAGTTGCTTGGACGATGACTGACGTAATTGAAAGATGGCAGAATCTCCAGAGTGGGTATCAGCTTGCATCGCAGAGTTTCGTCAACGCATAGCCAGGAATGCACTGATCAGAGATGATAGACCTGTTTTAGCTGGAGAAGACGGAAATGACGATGTGTCAAAGACAAGGGACACTTCTGCTGTCGGATCCCGTAAAAGAGATGTCGAGGTTCACTTTATTCAAGATCGAGGGAAACAGCGAAACTTGGAGAATCTTGGCCAAGCTCGACCAAGTGTCGAGTCACGAGCCGGGCATAGATGGCTTGATTCCGTCTACGGATTCGCCGATGTTGTCAAACAATTTTGGCATCAATCATTTGATGGACTTCGCCCCGATATGCGCGAAGCTATAGCTAGCGATACTGTGGTCGCCCTGATAGATGATGGGGTTGGCGCTTACGGTTCTTCCGTATCAGGGAACATAATAGGTGGGAAAAGCTTTGCATTTGACAAGAGCAGCAACATGGCGAGCCCTTACTACGTCTCAGAACGCGGCCATGGGACAGCCATGGCGGAAGCCATTATGAGAGTTTGTCCAATGGTCAAGCTCTACCCCATACGAGTCAATATACGCGGTCCTGAAAATGAACAGTCAAACGTCGAGGCGAAGTCAGTGGCTCTTGTAAGTTTCAATCCTTCTCCAAACAAAGATATATTAGTACTTATAATTCTAGGCTATGGATACAGCACTCAATCGAAACGCAAACATCATTCTAATACCCTGGCCCATTGAAACCTCCCAGTCCAGTCCCCGCGACCAGGCATTACTTGATGCCATGCTTCAAAAAGCATACAATCTCAATGTTTTATTATTTGTTACATCCTATAAGAGCGAAGAAGTTCAGTCTTCCTTCAATTTTCGCTCCAATTCAGCCTTTCGGATTGGAGAAGCTCGGGACGATGGCGGAGCACTCCGTCGATCCGACTCTCCTTTAGATGCAGACTTTATATTCCCCGGAAGCGAGGTCATTATACAGCATAACAGTGAAAGTCCTCGACGTTCTAGCGATAGAATACTGGACTTGGACTCGGCATTAAACAACGTCAATGTTTCCTTGGCAGCAGGGCTTGCGGCTATTCTCATATACGCCTTCAAACTTGTCCTACTGGAGAAGACAGCAGGAGCAGGTTCCATTGGCCTGGACATTGTTGATAAGGACGACTTAACTCATTTAGCAAGTCTCCAAAGGCACCGCGGCATGATGAAGGCGTTTCAACACCTTGGTTCAGTGACTGAGAGTCGATTCCTCAAAGTATGGGAAGCTCTTGATCCTATCATCGACGAGATGAAAAATTCTCCAGTCGAAGATCAGGGGCTTGGGCGCTTAATGCAGTGGTATTTCCAACTCGAGTTTACAGAAGATAGATAGTACTTTTCCCTGATTTGAGAACTTAAGAAGAGTGAGGCTTTGCTATTCACCAGTTTAAATTTGGCTTTTCGGGGGCTCTATGATCCAATTACTGAGAACAATACTGTACAGTTTACTAGACAGTGATTTGATCTAAACCTTCATTAAGCTTCATGAAGTCTTTTGAATAAATAAAACACCATGAAAGTGTATATTCTTTTGAGATTCCATACTGAGACACGAAAAAAAGGCATAGCAATAGTAACGATAGCGACCATAGCAACAGCTCTTCCCCACGCCGAACCACGCGTATCGTCCGCAGGCTGCTCGGCCGAATGTGTATAAGTATTACCCTGTTCACACACTGTAGTATCTAGCTTGCTCTTAGAAGTCCTCTAGTCGATATACAGAGTAGGAGGGTTCTTCGTATGGATGGGCGCTAAGTTATTAACAGCAACGGCACTTATGAGGAAAATCACATACCTTTTCAGAGCTTTCATTGTGTTCCTGGCAACCTCTTCGCCTATAAAAATGGTTTCAACCCTAGTTTCTTCAACATCCTCAAGCTGGCCAACTTGTCCAAGGTGCGGCTTGGCTGCGTAGCCTGGGCGAAATTGGTCAGTCCCTACAACAGTCCAGCAACACTCAGTATAATTACCCGGGCCGGGATAGCGACCTGCCCCAGCTGCAAAGATAGCCTCTTTGTATTTAGCTAGTGACGATGTGGGCACATTGAAGACAAGTCTGAAGCGAGGAACAGTCGCCATCGTGGTAAATTTGCTGGTGATTGAATTTCGATGTAAGTATTTGTTGGAAGCTGAGAAGGCGGGTCATAGTTCAACTAATTAATGCCCATCGGATACAGTCCAAAAGTCAGCCTCATGGTTGCAGGAAGCCCCGCCATCGGTTCTCTTGCTCATCTCATATTATTGGCGAGGCAGACAACAGAGTTGTATTAAGGCCCAAGGCATATTTCAGTTGACTAATTTCACGCTCACCCTTTTGCATTGATGGTATAACCTTGACTATCGATATTACTTTTCTCAAAAATATTTTCAAGTACAAGACATTCAAGAATTTACCTTCCCCAATCACGCCTGTCAGATGTGGCGGCTTTTGTTTACCCCCCTCTTGATCTTGGCGAAAACAACATCCGTCTCTTGCAAGTCAAGAAAAGGTCTTGGCATAATGATGTTTCATGTTACCTTGTAGAAGCATCCACGAATGAAGATGAAGCAGTTCCGTATAAGGCTTTATCCTACACCTGGGGCGATGTCAAAGGAAATTCGAAATAGGTTCCGCTTCGCTGTCGTTGGCTTGGGTGGTACCCATCTTGATGGGGTATACAGGCTTGTAGACATGGTTCCTCTTTTTGTCTCCTGCGAGAGACAGGATTTTCAGCCATAGCTCTGTTGGTAGACTCTTGTTCCCTGTCTTGGTAGAAATCCGACTGGAATCCTAGTCAATAATTCCATGAATGAAGTTGACAGTCCTTTGGTCACATCGAGGATGAGAATCGAATTTCGATCCACTAGAGTCTTGAGGCCGGTAGTCTCCACGGACTTCATCTTGTTGTGGAAGACTCGAGATGATAAGAATCGGGGGTAGAGTATTGGCTGCTAGCCCCTGATGTTGTTGGAAGCGTTGAGTTGCTTCGGGTTGTTACTGGAGAATACAGGGAAAGAAAATCAAGTCAGGAAGAAGGCACTTCTCTCTTTTTATATACCCATGACCGGTAAAGTTCTAATCAGAACTTGCGTAAATTTCCAAGCCGCGCATTATCTTAGATACAATATGCAAGTGAGGGGCTTTTGAACTATATTCATCTAAAAGTTTAGTCATACAAGGCGACAAGAAAGTTCTCATCCATAAGGCTTGCGTCTGTTTCGTATTTGAGTGTGCTTTTAGCCCATTTGCTCATGACGAGGTGTGTCTCAACATTAAGACGCCGTAGCGACGTTAGTGTCTTGATGCCTAATATAGTACCTGTGGTTCCTGTCATAGCCACAATGATACGCTTTCGTCGTTCAGGTGATTGATTACCACCACAAGCTAGTGTTGTGATTGTAGTGGAAACCATAGTTGTTTTTGGGTAGCTGGTTCGCAAAGGCGAAAGCAAAGAATGGAAAATGTCTAAGAATCCAGAGGCTGAATGCTGCGAAGAAACTGCCGCCTATCCAACCAAAGGAAGATTCTTGGGGCCCCGTCAAGGAGCACAAGTTATTCGGTAATGATATCGATCTAACAGCACTCCTGAACCCTAAGCTGCATCACGATGACGGTGGAAAGTTCACACAAACTTTCGGAATGTATATCGGTCACAGTTCAGACGGATCTTGGGTCAACTGGTCCATCACTAGAGCCATGTTACACGGACCGCGAACTTTGGTCGGGCCTGTAATACCACGGCAGGACATCGGAGTGATTCGACAGATGTGATTGGATAGAGGGGAAGACATGCCTTTTGCACTGTGTTTTGGCGTGCCTCCGGCCACCACCATGGTCAGCGCGATGCCTATTCCAAAAGACGTCAATCAAGGTGGATATGTTGGCGCCTCGACTGGTAATCCAGTCCAGGTTGTCAAATGCGAGACCAATGATATCTATGTGCCTGCTTGCGCCGAAATCGTGTACGAGGGATTTGTTTCAGCGACAGAAACCGCCCCTGAAGGCCCCATAGCAGAATGTCATGGACTCATCTTCCCAGGCGAATCCCGTAACTATCCGCTGTTCAAGGTCAACGCAATCACCCATCGAACTGATCCTATCCTTCCTATTCGTGTGACGGGAAGGGCTCCGGAAGAAAGCCATACTGTTTGGGGGATTATGCAGGCAGCTGAAATCCTCAATATTTGCCAAGATGCAGGGCTTCCTGTTACTATGGTCTGGAATCCATTCGAATCACACTGCCTATGGTTCGTGCTGCAGCTCGACATGAAAAGGCTACGGGGAATGAATACCAATATGAAAGAGTTCAGTGAGCTTGTCAGCCATACTATCTTTAGCTCAAAGCCCGGCTTCCATATCCCGACAATTTATCTGGTTGGAGATGACATTGATCCTACCAACTTGAAAGATGTGATTTGGGCTGATGCCACGCGGTGTCAACCCAAGGCTCACGAGTTTTTCTTCGATCAATATCCCAACATTGGACTTGTTCCATATATTTCCCCTGGGTATAAGGAAGGAAAGCATCATTTTAAGGCAGTGCGATGCTGCATTTTTCCTGACGCATTTTCGCAAGAGATTGCCTGGGGAGAGGCATCTTTTAAAAGCAACTACCCGAAGGGGATTCAAGAGAAAGTGCTAGAAAACTGGGCCAGTTATGGATTTTAAGTATTCCAGACAATGAAATAGTAGAGAACCAATATATTTAGTTTTTTTTTTTAGACGTAACATCAAGGAAGCCTATCCACATTCAGCGGCCAAACTCGTGGTTTTCTTGAGTCTATTGATAGCTGAACCATATCCCACTTTCGCTGGCCTTGCCAAGGTGACATGAAATCGTATTTCGACGTTATCCGCACAGTTTCAGGAGTTTTAGCGAGTTATTCCCGACCGTAAACGCTGCCAAATCACATAAGACACAGACTAGTAGCTATACCCCTTGAAACACCACCAAACGACCCTAGTAAAACATCGTTTCCAGATTTGACATGTGAACCCGTGGGCGTCAGCTCATCGTATGATACGCTGCAGCTGGCTTGTCAAAACTCCAAACCAAAACGAAACGGAAAACCACCCGATGCCAAGGACCGCCACGCCGGGAAACACGGATCGAACTGTGAGAGAACTGTTTCTAGATTGGCGTTTAGTGATGCAGGTCATGTTTTTGATCGACCGCTCAGCTGTCATTGGTGGGATTATATGCTTAATGATTCGATGCGTCGTCGGAAATAACCGACTTGTAGGGCTCTCGCCATCTGACAGGCGGCTGTGGCTTTTCGCCAAATTAACCATTTTTGAGAAGCTTAAACAATGACATGCTCGTGTATTGACTATGAAACGCATGAAACTGACTCATTTGTTCCTTTGGACCGCATTGCCCACCGCCGCCAATAGGCAATAGACGCGCTTACTTCGCTTCGCCATTCTGGATGAGGAGGTTGACCGTATTGTCAGGAATCCCCTTTAGGACATCCTTTAGGGACATTTTCGAAATAAGGTTGCATAAACTCGAAGCCTTGATGTCCTTCATGCCCAAAAGGTAGGCCCCAAGGCCAGCGACGTGGGGGGTCGCCATAGATGTTCCAGACATGAGCTTGACACCTCCCTTAATCCAGGTACTCTCGATGTCAACACCAGGGGCAAAAACATCCACAGAAACGCCCCAATTGGAAAACGAGGCTCGTGTATCGTTCTGCGCGCTGGCACCAACAGTGCAGGCCATGGGCTCATTACTAGGAGACCCATCAGAAGCGTCCATGTCATCATTACCTGCAGCAACAGCTAGAAATATGCCCGAGTTGACGATGTATCTCGCTGCAGCGTTGATAGCTGGAGAAGCGGCGTCTTGGACAGACATGTTGACCACAATGCCCTTGGGGCATTTTCGAGTCTTAGCGTCCTTAACGACGAAATCCATCCCAGCGACAATACCAGAACTGTTGAAGCGTGTTATTTTCAGAAACTTCCAGGTAATTGATGGAAAGCTGAAGTGCACTTACGTCTGACCCATCCTCATATTGTCGAGGATCTTTACAGCAAAGAGCTGCGTCTTTTTTGCGACACCATATGTTTTAGACCCAATGGTGCCTGCAACGTGAGTCCCATGACCATTCGCATCCAAATCTGCATTATCGACATAGTTTTGAATGAACCTAGCGCGGCCTTCAAATTCCTGTTTACTCACGTCAACACGTTTCATTCTCATGACTCGCGTGTGTGCTTACAGGGTGTTCGACCTCGATACCAGTATCGAGAACATAAGTACATGTGCCTTCACCAGCGCTGTCGTCATAGGTGTAAGCCTTATGATCCTTGCCCGTCTTTTTGTTGGATATGCGCGCTAAGCCCCAGGGTGCATTTTCCTGGACAGCGGCTCCGCGTATCGTAGCAACCTGCTCGACAAAGTCCACGCCAGGATCATTGAGGAGCTCCTTTAGCTCGGCCTTGGTGAGGCTGGCGGAGAAGCCGTTGAAGAGGTTGGAGTAAGTATAATCGGCGTCAGACGTAATCTTGGCGATTCTACTCTCAACCGCTTTAGCAACGGCATTGCTCTTCATAACGACGATGTATTTGCTCTCTGATTCGTCAACCCTTCGGGGGACGATCAAAGGAGCAACCATTGCCAAAGGCAGGAAGAGAAGAGTTGAAAAATGCATCTTGGAATATTTGTTGAATTATCTGCAGAAAATTGTTTGTGTCTAGCATTGAAATAAATTCTTCTGCCATGAGCGCCATCATCTTTTATAGTCAAGTAAGTTAAGCCTGAAGGATCCGTGATGCTATCAATTTCTCTCATGTGAATACAAATAGGATGACTTACACGCGTTAGCTGCCAAGGTGACGCGGCGAGCTAGCGCAGATCGCTATATATGCATTGTCGATCATGACGGGGCGCTCAGACTAGCAATCTATCAGGATCGAGACTATCGAGGAAAGGATAGAAAAAGTCTCGTGAGTGGTCATGATAAGTAATCTATTTTCCATTGAATACCTGCTTGGGCACTTTGTCAAATCCGAGCTGTGGCTAAGCCCCAATTATTTCGCGTCACTCTACTAACGAATTACCTACCCTAATCACTTCGATATCAAAATTAAGCAACACTTGAATTGAATGAGAGCAAGCCTCTGTATAGTTTTTAAATATTCTATAGACACTGAGTTTTCTTCAGTATTTCATGGGAAATAGTTGTGAATTTACAAGTCCATCAGGAGCCAGCGTAGTCCAACATAAATTCCGAGGCCCTTCAAGTGTGCAATACCGGCTCAAATTAGGACGACCTGGTAATGTCTGCCACGACACGTCGCTCTTTCATTATGGAGGATTTCTATCCTTGAGATCTTCTATTATGCCTTGCGCTTTTGATGTCATTTAAGAAATCTGAGTTTGGCCACGCGGATCAATGAGGCACGGTTGGATAATATCTAATCGTATTGAGTTAGCCATGCGACTCAGCCAATGAGATGCTAGATTCCTAAAGCCAAAAACTCGTACGAAATCTCGGCCGAAAGGGCTATGGCGATTGGTTCAGAGCCCATTTTCACTTTGCATCCCATCTTAACTTTTGAATTGCCATGTCGACTCATAATAATCAGAAAACACGCGATGGCTTCCCCAAATCCCCATATCGACTTTGCCGCGATGTTACCTGCTATCTGCATCGGAGAGATATCTTCGGAGAAAATAAGCTTATTTTACGCACCATCTACTGCATCTAAGGTTAACTTCTCATCGCATGTCTGCCGCGCTGCATCATGACGAAGAGCCTCTCCCAAACCCAAATTGCTACTTTGACTGTATCAAGCTGTACTCTATTCTTTTCGACAAGAGCAACGCGTGGACTTCTTGGCAGCGACCAAGGACGCATCAAATATCCTGATGAACTCAACCATATTCATGAACTATTGAAGTCTGGGACGAACACACTGAGAAGAAGATTACGTACGCGAAGCGCTCTCAAGTGTTTGATATTGAACTCTATCATTGCAAATCTGGTAGTAAGCAGACCGCCATGCCTTTTGGTCCATAACCGACTCAGCTGAGGTCGCTTGTCAATAGTGTTTGAAACCAGGATCTTATCTCACTTATAAAACTGCCAATATTCTTGAGTTACTTTCGCTTCTCGTTGTAGTAGCAATGCTGTAGGAAAAGTGTTCCGATGATCATTCGATTTTCCTCGGAAATACAAGTGTTTGTGGACCATATTTCCGAAAATTCCCAGCAGTTGATCTTAACGACCGGAGAATATGTTCAAACAGTCCGTCTATAGTAACCTCATTAACGTTCATGAAACATGTGTCGACTTTGAAGCGAGAAAAAACCCACCGGGTCTGGAAAGTCGGCCCGCTAAATGAGCCCCTGGTGCAAGCGTTTAAAATACCCCCTTCACACAGATACCCACTTTGTTTTGATACAGGGGCTGTAGCAGATTATCGTACAGGGAAGTTGAGTATAATCGATATTTTCCGAATGGAATGGGAAGAAAAATGTATATATACTCTCGCGATGGGCTTTCTAAGTCAGGTTGTCTTGTCATCATCAGCTTCAGCTTCTACAGCAAGTCTTCTTTTCTTCTAGATCCTGGTGATCGGGTTGTTTTTTTTATTTATTTTAAACCTTACTATTTCTTGTGCCGGCACATCTCTTCTTTCTTCTCTTTCTTACTAGTCAAGATGCATTCACTTCAGAGCATTTTTCTTTCTTCTTCCCTTTTCGCTTTGGCGCATGGGCACTCGGTCATTCTCAATGCTCAGGGTCTTGATAGCTCTCCTGCTAGTGTAGGATTCAAGGTTGATCCCGAGATCGCTCGCAACTGTATCACCATCAACCCTTGCCAGCAGGACGCCACAATCATTCGTGATGCTGAGATCACTGCCAACATCGTCAACCAATGTGGTCGCACTGAGATCGCTGGTAACATTGACGTCGGTGAGAGCACCGAGAACGCCCTTTCTGCTGGCAAGGTCACTCAGGTCGAGGCTGGTGGTGAGGTCACTGTGACCATTCACCAAGTCAACGCCGATGGTGCTGGTCCTTACGTCTGTGATCTCGACGAGAGCAGCAACACCAACACCAACATCCAGAACTTGACCGTCACTAACAACGTTCCTGGAACAAATGGACTTTCTCAGGCCAAGACGCAGGCTTTCAACATCACTGTCAAGATGCCTGATGATCTCAACTGCTTCGGAGGTAAGTCATCCCAACTTTATCACAACACGAACCTTACTAACCATCATCAGCCTCAACTGGAAACATCTGCACTGTTCGATGCCGCAACAACGCTCTTGCTGGTCCCTTCGGTGGTTGCTTCGCCGTCCAGCAGGCCGATACCGACAAGAAGACCAACACCCCTCAGAACATCAAGACCACCCAGACACAAAACGGAATCAACGCTCAGATTCTCCAGAACCAGAAGGACTTCCCCGACTCTGTCAAGGCCAACGAGAACGCTACCAGTGATGAGGCTGATCAGAACAAGAAGGCCGTCGAGGCTCTTCTTGGTGAGACTATCGTGACCTCCGCTTTCGCTACTGAGACACCCAGCGTTGCTCTTGGACGCCCTCCTGCCGCTACCCAGACTGGTGATGCTGGCAACGGAAACAACAACGGTGGAAACAACGGCGGAAATAATGGAGGCAACAACGGAGGCAACAACGGAGGCAACGGAGGCGGCAACAACGGAGGTAACCGAGGTGGTAACGGCGGCCAAGGTCAGGGCAACGGACAAAACGGTGGCCAGGGAGGACAGAACGGTGGTCAGGGTGGTCAGGGTGGCCAAGGTAACCCCTTCGGTGGTGCTGGTCGAGGTCCTTTCGGTGGCGGCAATGGCTTTGGTGGCTTCGGAGGAAACGCCAAGCGCAGCTTGCGATGGGCCAAGCGATTCTTCCAAGAGGAGAGCAAGTAATTAGTACGGAGTACCTGGGTGAAAGATTACAACATTAGGATATCGGAGCACTGGTAGAAAAGAGATGGAAGGATCTTGGTAGTAGGAGATAGACAATAAAGATGATGTACCAAAACGATGCTTTGCTGTTTTACTCCTTACTGGTTTGTGTCTTGGCACCGTGTGATTTTCATTTAGCCTTGGATGTAGTTTGACATTTTCTGGTTTGCTAAGTATAGTTTAACAAGATTAATAGTACACGAATCTATAAGCCTCCTATTTCCTTTCTTGCCCATAATATTGAGTTATTGCAGCGTTGACCTGACACCAGCCTGAGGAATGGATAAGCGCCGGGGCCACACAAGATTCAGAATTGATCTCATTATTCTGGCTTCCAAATCCCTCTGCCATTTAGATGATGCCTCTGAGCCTCTACTAGAGAGTATCTTTAGGGCAAATCTTCGACGAAGACTCTTCCAGTCAGGGTAGTGCTGAGTCGCTAACTTCCAGGCCCCCTTCTCATAATACTTCTTTCTGCTGAACTGTTCTTGGGTAAGAATGTCGCATATTTGTTGCTTTAGATCTCCTGCAAGGATTTCGCTGACCAACTTAGGTGTTATCATAGCACCTTGATCCAATAGAAGCTGGATATCCTCAGTTCTCACATCCTCATACCTGTCGTTAGCAGATGATATCAGTTTGTGAAAGGCTGTCTGACCTTCCCCATCCCTCTCATTTAGGCTGAATCTCTCAGAGATGGCTTGAAGGATGTCAAGCTTCTTATCCATCGCGACACTCATGCTGGCAATGGCATGCAATACCGTTGTCCACTCTTGGGTTTCCCAATGCGAAACATAAGCGGTTCTTATCGGACGCGATACCTTCGCGCCCCTCCTCACGAGAAGTCTAATGAAATCGCAATGAAATTGCCCCTCATCTGTGAATCCATCGTAGTAGATACTTTCAAGAGTTGTTTGTGACGTTTGAGGCTCTTTTTCATCAAATTCAGCGTTAGGATCGGCTCCAGCATCAAGGAGAATCGTCGCCATTTGAGCATTCGGCAGACATCCTTGATACCATCCGCAATAGTGCAGAAGAGGGCGGCCACGCTTCCTGATACGATCTGGGTTTCGCTTCAAGGTCTCAGCAACATAACGCTGCATATTGGACCATACAGCAAAGGCAAGAAACGTCGGGATCCATGAACGATCTTTCACAACGGTATAGTCTAGAACCCAGCTCCTTTTCTTTTCGGATTCTTTCGAGCATAGTTCATCAAGTGGGTGAAGGAGATCGAGCAACGGGCTTTTAGCGAGAAATTCCGCTTCGGGTGCATGTTGGACAATTCTTACCATCGGATCCATTGCCCACGAGGATTGGGCTCGTCCTTTCTTCGATCATTTCAAGCCTGCAGCTGCCAGGTGTAGATGAAAAATATGGCCGTTGTCCATGACAGTATGTCTGGTGGTACCACTGGGCCAGTCTAGGAGGACTGCCTCTGTGCTTCGACTTTGGGTTTTTAGGAACTCTTTGACCGTTTGATGAAGAAATTGTACTTCCTAGGTAGATGTAGGGACGGTTTCATCTGTTTGCTCATGGTGTAACATCCCTGATTCCTCTGCTCTGTTTGGCCTTACGACTTGAAGTAAGCCACCTGTTAAGTCTTTGATTCTCCTCTCCAAGCGAGCCCCTTCTTTTGAGATTTTGAGAAGGTCGTGACAAGGGAATTCTACCAAGCGATTGAGATCTGGCTCTCCGCCGATGATTCCCAGGAGAACGCCAATATCCATTACCGTCACGGGAGCCTTGGCTCTGAATACAGTTTCGAGGACAGCGTGCGTTAACTTCCTTGTGTCCTTCGGCCTCTTCCTCAAGATGTCCAGATAGAGCTTAGGCATTTCTTTCTCTGGCACTCGTTCCAAGTCTTGAATGATTTCTTGGAGAGTGATGCCCTTCGTCAGACTCTTCAAAGCCTGATCGACCACAAGTCGAACCCATATAAATAGACCTCGGGCATTATTAACGATGGTTCTGCAAATTGTATGTAACAGCCCACCCTCGCTTTTTGTTCGTCCTGGCGCCTTTGCATCTCGATGCGAATTTATCCGTCCAAACACATATCTGTTGATGTCGTCTTTCGTATAGTCTTCCATATAAAATCCCGGGCACTGGTGAAGTTGGTCCTCAAATTCGTTGTCTGGACGACTAGCAACACAGACCTTGAATACTCCACGGCTACCCGGGTCATTTAAGACTAGTCTTTTTAGGAACTCAACAATAGACTTGGCACTGGATATCTCTTCTTTGTCGTGTTCGTCTAGTGCATCAATGAAGAAGCATACTGAAAAGTCGACGGATGTCTGGTTTTTGCACAACAGAAGGGTCTCCTGGAGGGTATCGACTGTCCACTCAAACTCGAGTTCTACCTCCTCCTTTTCATCATTAGGCAGTTGTGAAAAAATTGAACGCTCGATTAATAGAGCCAGTTTGTTACGGTATTTGCGTAGTACCTCGAGTAGCATCGCTCCAAGTACTCCTTTCCAGGATCGGTTCGCCTGCTCGAGGCTATCGGAGAGAAACATGAAGTCATGCGACCATCCGTTTCCATGAAGGACTTTCTCAACTTCAGGGTATTCTGCCAAAGCTTTCATCGCAGTAGACTTTCCAGATCCTGGTAAGCCTTGGATCCAGTAAATCCCGCTGCCTTGCGCAAGCCATGTCATAAGGTCTGGGCCATCAGGTTTAGGATGTAGAAGCTAGGATAGCGTCTGTTTATACCGACGATCGACTTGACGTTTACGATTGTGTAAACAGCTTTGGAATATTTGTAGTTTGGAAATGCCTGTCAGTCTATTAGACTAGGCCGATCACGATTGAACAGCTAATTACACGTACTCTTGTGGAGCTTCCCGTGAACATCCTTCATATAGATAGATATTTCGCCTTTCACAAGTTGTTCATACGTCATATTCGTTTCTCCGAACCAGCCAAATTTGCACATATCCATATGATTGGCCTGGATTGGCTTCTTGCTCTCGTTGCTGTGGTCAATGGCTGAGGCCTCGCGACTTACAATCTAAAGTACATCATGTCAGAGTTTGGGGGTTACTGACGGTCGGAATCTTTGCTTACCAATTTGTCAAGCCCTATGAACCCTTTGTAGCCCTTCATTTCCTGAAAGGATGTCACTTTGAGTCGACCCTCATCCAGAAGATGTTGGAAGACGCCACGAAGCAGCTCGAGAAGGGGATTGTCTTTTTGGAGTAGGTCAAGATTCTGTCTTGTAGTTGGGAGACCAAAAGCACGAGCAATTCTCTTTACTGTCTTTCCAAAGTCCGCCCAGTCGCTTCCTCGATGTGGTGTCCCGAAGAACAAGACAGCAACTGTTGATTCAATGATATCTTTCAGGTTCTCTTTGCGCTGAGCAGCGGCCAAACGCAACGTCTGACAGACTTAGCCTTAGCAAAATACTTTCAAAGAAGCATCCAACTGAACCAGGATCACTTAGCTTACCGATTTAACGACAAGGCCTCCAAGAGAATGCGCAATGAAGATCACTGGACGGCCGCTGCAATCGCCACGAGTCCCAGCGAATCGCGTAAGAAGATCCCGCCCGTAATCAAAGATATTGCTCTTATTCGTTGAACCAGAAAAGAAATTAGCGGGAGCCGAGTCATAGCCGGATGTCCAGATGCGCGCATTGGGGAAAGTCCCATGCCAACAAATCTCGTGGCCAGAAGCAAGGTGGCAATCCCGACACTTGAGGGTCTATCTGTGTAGTTTTACTCTTAGACTTTGTGAATTTTGATAGTCGCCGAGAAGGTTGTGTCTTGAATGTCCATGTCTTTTCTGGGTGTCCCCCAAGGCCATGTACAAAGACAATGTCGAGGGTTGGGTTATTTCCGCCGCTTGACACTTGGAAAAGTCCATTGCCATTGATGTGCGCAGAGTTTGGATTGGCAGTTGAATGGTTAGCATTTTCCATGGCTTCGGATTGCTGGTAAGTTCAATGGCTCCTGGGCTAAATGATGCACATAACGAGTGGACGCAACGAGATCAAAAGAACGAAAGCAATGAAGTGAGAAACAATGGAAGAGACAGAAAGAGGTTTAGATCCAGTCGCACTTTTGTGGTTGATTGGGAAGATGACGTCCAGGCCAAGAATCAGAAGTAGAACCAAGAGGGACAATCGATTAGAAATAACCCCCTTAAAGGCGCAGCAGGCAGAAACGTCCCGAGGTGGCGTTATGGCGAAGTCATGACGCAGTTTAGATTAAATGAAATTTGTCCGACCTTGTTCACGCCCTCAACATTGTACGACATACACCCGAGCCTGGTTTGATACGTACCGTTTAAGGCTCTATACCTACATTGCGGGCCATCTCCGTAGCCCTACTCTACAATCGTTAGCCATTTCAACTCTCCATGGAAACTAGACTCGTGAGTCCTTTCGATATTGATGCGGAGCGTGGCCGATTGTGCTTATCCTTCTCAGCTGTACGAGAAGAAGTTCGGTCTAGGCTTGACAACATAACGAGGAGCACGGTGTTTTCCCACAGTTTAAGCTTATCCCAATAGTTTTCACAGTTACCAATGAACGACTGTGCTCAGCCTGCTCAGACCTAACCAGTTCGGCGGGACAAGAGAGAACATCTCTCGAGTAGCGAATCAGCAAGCCAAACAGTTGGGGGCATCGGTGTCTCGGGAGCCATTTGTGGCTGCTTATGGCCGGCAGAGTCGTTCCACAGCCTCGTTGTTGTAAATAGCACTCCCGATCCATTGGCTGCATTTGTCAATATTGAATATTACAAATGACGTCTTGTGTTACCGTTCTCGCCTTGGAAGTGAAACCATGTTACAAAACTGGGCCGACGACGTTCCAAGCGCCGGCGTACCTGTCGTAGGCCCAACCCATACCAAGAGTACCACAACAGCCGAAAAGCCTAATAAACTAGACCGGAAGGAAAGGGAGAAAACACACTAAGAACGGTGGATATTTACCACAAGGAGCCTGCCCCAGATAGCAGCCGTGATGAGAAATAGCAAGCTGTCCACCGCCGTAACCGCAACGCAATGGAAGGACTTAGACACCGAAAGTAACAACTGATAGAGGAGCCTGAGATGAGAAAGATATTCTCTGGGGTAGCCCGACGCAATCTTTTCGATGATGTCACGTTACTATACGGCTTCGAATTCAAACTGGCGTCTGAGCATGGTTGTGTTTGTCTTTATCAATTGAGATGTCCAAATTGATATAAAGCATTGCGTGATCAATGACTGATAATTGGTCTATCGCTAGACAGTAGACAGGCAAGTAAAGACTTGTGGTCGCCGCGATGGTTTACTTCACGCACGGTCTCAACCAAATTGGAGGTTGATAGATTGAATTTAGCTACGTCCGCTATAGGGTAACCTCGGCTTTGACACTATGATCTAACCTAATTATTACTAGCTTCTCTCCAGTCGTTGAGAAGCAAATCAGTCTAGATAGCTAATTAGAGAACCAAGAAAACCGGAGGGCCGAGATTACTCTAAAGCCCTTACTTCGCTATTAAAAGTATATATTATCGAACTATTAAACTAAAGTAAATATGCAAAAGTCTAGCATTTGCCATGAGACTCATTAGCAAATAACCCTTCTTAGTCACAACAAAGATACGATACAATATCCCAACAATAGCAAGTACTAAACGATGAATCTCATCGTGTATTTTAAGAATTATATATACCAAAGACCTTTCCAAATACTAACCTAAACTGCCTTACCATCTACACCCCGTGTGACCTATCGTAAGACACATTCACCGACATAGTCTTCCTAATGTGAGGTGAACCTGGCTCATGCCGCGGGCTCTTGGGACAGCCAGACGAACTAGCACTGGCACCATGGCCATGATGACCTTGCTCATTCATAACATCACGGTGTTCCTTCAGAATACTTTTATCACTTCCTTTATCAGAACTGTGATCGGGACCTGCTTCCGACTCGATGAGGGCAGTCCATTGACCAGCCTTGTTCTTGGGAACAAACATGACGTTGTTGGAGATGTTCTTCAGCTTGTGTGAGTTCTCGCTTGACTTGGCTGTTGAAGGAAAGACTTTGCGAAGCATGGGGCGGAGAGTTGGGATACAGGCGGCCATGATGATGAGGGCGTTTTCGGCACAGGCTGTGAGGAGGAGTTCTCCGACGTCGAAGGTTGGGTCAACGCTCGTGGCGTTGGCTTTGAGTTTGGTGCATTTGATGACGGCAATGGCTCCAGCACTAGTGGTATGTATTAGCAGGGCGTCGGTGAAGTCAGATGGAATTGGGAGACATACAAGACACCGAGACTCATGGCCACGGCTACACCAAACTTTTCCTTGTTCTTCATGTTCAAGTTCCACAGCATGGCCCACGGGAGTAGGGCGAGGATGAAGTCGGTCGCAGCAGAGTATGCTGAGGGTATGTCAGTATGAGGTCGAAGCGCCAGCGATGGATAGACTTACACCCGATGAAGTATAGAACTCCAAGGTAGGCGTTGGGGTGCCAGCACTGGCTCTTGATGGCCGGGTTCCATGTTGTACGTGGGTCTTTGCAGTGATAGAAGACCATGAAGCAGATCATGATGTGGAGCGTGAGCATACTGATAACGAGGAACCAGAGGAGTCGATGAATGAATCGTTGTGCAGCCAGCCGCATAAGACTGATGGAGAAGGATGTCTTGCCCAAAGCACACGACATCACCACGAATGGCTGCGATACTTGGCCCAAGAGGGCGACGGGGACGGCATCTTGAGGGGCAAACATGAGAACCCACTCAATGTGCCGACCCAAGCCTTTCTGGACGGCGGCTTCGATAATGCCACCATAAGCGATGAGAAGCATCTGTGATGAGAGACTGATTAGTGTTGCGTTGACAGATCGAAGAGCGTAGGTTTCTTACCAAAGCAAAGACAATGACCCAGTCATCAAGACCAAACACCTTTCGCACGAACAATCTCGTGTAGACTCTCAGAACGACGAAGAGAATAGGAAAGATAACTGAAAGCCACGTGACAGTACGGATCATGGGCCCTCGCGTCTCAGCGAGATACTCAGCGGAGGGCGGTGGAGGGACAGTAGCTGCCATTGTCACCCCAAGATCAGATAACCAACACTGCTGTTTGTCTCGGACGTGCTTTTACGGCCTGGCTTATGCGCCTTATATGTTCAAGGACAGACCTTGATACGAAAAGGCATGCGACAAGCAAACATACATGAGGCGAGAGGCAAATACATGCATTGAAATCTTTCGTAACATAGTCTTCTTTTCTCTGGTATATGTCACATCTCAAAGAGGGTAGATGAAGGATTTGCCATACAATCACAGCTGTCGCATAAGTAGAAAAAGAAATCACTTTCCTCAGCAGGGAAAGATTGGACACGGGAGAGCTAGAAGCTGTTGACTCGAAACAAAGGGAACAAAAAGCAATGTGAAAAGCAACGTGGAAGGGGCAAAGAATGTCCCGAGCAGCCAATTGAGTTGCAGATATGAGAATGTTCCCAGTGAGAGGAGAGAAAACTATGGGGAAGATTAATGCTATCACAATCGTACGTCGTTTGCTTCGAGTAGCATGCGGCCCAACAGGTGGGACTCGACGAGGATACTCGGCCGATCTGCAGATCCAATCATGGGGGAACAATAGACGAGTTGGTCACTGGATAACAAATACACATCAACTCTCAATCCTGGAAGCAGGGTTTAACAAAATTAGCAAGAGTCCTTCTACCGTAATACTGCCAATCCTGCTACGTGTTGGGCCTCGCGAATCTGACATATCAGATAAGCCACGCTCCGTGCCGTGCTCCTGCATAATGACCCACCAATGGAAGTGGATTAGTCGGCCGCGCGTTGATTCCGTGTTTCTGCAAGAATTTTGTGCAGAGTGGATGTGACTATTTTGAATGATGAATTAATTTAGTGGTGAAGAAAGATTGCGTGAGTGAAGATCAACGGTTACTAGTTAATGAATTGTCTTGACAAGTTGAAATAAATTGGGGATCCCCCACCAAGGGCGTACTTCATCTGCCCGAGCCGTAGTTTGCTCGCTATTTTAGGCATTTAATAAAACGCACAGACAGAACGCCTGGTGGCTTGATTAAGTTTGTCTGCCGTCTGAACCCAGCACAGACCCAACCAACCAAAACTCGACCCAAAGCGACGTATTATATGACAATCACCTATCACATTCCTTCCTATTCAGCTCATTCCTCGACAAATATTCGCTCGAGTCCTGTGAGCTCTTTGTTTGCTCCGCCGCCCCTCAAGGATACCCCTGGGCCTACAAGGATGATCCCGTCTCCCCGGTGAGATATTCTCTCTTCTCTCGTCTCCATCTTGCAAACCATGCCGATTCAGACAATCTGAACCGAGGTGGTTGCTAATCGAGACCATGTACGTGGGACTATTTGCGAGCCAGGTTTCAAGGAGCCGCATGCTTGTGTGGGGGGACAACAACCTCGCGAATAATCTCTCGACGATGGCGATTGTTCCTGTATCCTTAATGGCCGCTCCGCTTCGCCAGCATTGTATTCTGTTTCTTTTGCGGTACTGTTCCAGACGTATCATAAACACTAGCATAAATACCCTGTAAGATGGTGGTGGACCCTGGCTTAGCAGTGTTACATGGTGCATAAATCCAGACGCCTTTCTCTTCAACGGCTCGTCAAGGCATCACATATGTTTGCTTTTTCCGTCGTGCCGTCGCCTCTGATAAAGTGGCTGTGGAATATGAGTGCATCTTTATCCCCCGGAAGTCAGGCCATGGCCCCCCAGAAAAAGCAATATAGATCCGGCTGGGTCCCGCGTCTGCCTCTCCCGCTGACCTCGTAAATTAAATTTATGATATTTCTTTTCATATTTTGTCTCCGTTGTCTCCATGCAGCCACATCTTTTACCGAAGTTTCCTCTGTAGATCATGACTCTTTTTTCGGTTGATTTCAGCTACGTCGTGTACGGCGGCGTGGCTTTTGTTGTCGCTCTCATTTTTTACGACCTCTTATTCTCACCTCTTAGACGCATTCCGGGGCCTCTTGGTGCGAAATACACTGATTTTTACCGGGCCTATCTTGCCACGAAGGGAAATGTCGATGGACATATGCGCGCATGGCATCAGAAATGGGGTTCTGCTGTGCGGGTTGGTCCCAATACGATCAGTATCAGTGATCCAGATCTGATTCGGGTCATCTACACTACCCGAAACCCCTGGCGAAAAGTAAGCGCTCTGGCTGAATTCCCCAATTGGGTCGCGAATGTTACCCGTTGTAGACCAAAGGGAGTCAGTGAAAGATGAGTTCTGACAAGAGCAGACTAATATGTACCGCCCCAATGATGTCCTGGTCAATGGTCAACGCATCCAAAACATCTTCAACACTCAAGATGAGGACTTTCACGCCAAGTACACCAAGCCCATCCGAGGCTTCTGGACTCTCCCCAAGATGCTAGAGGCTGAGCCTCTAATGGACGAGACTCTATGTGAGCTCATCACCCACATAGACAACCGCTTTGCCAGCACTGGCTATGTCTGCAAGATGGACGAATGGGTCGCCTATTATGCCTGGGACTCCGCTGCCAACCTCAGCTTCGGTCGCACCTACGGCTTCATGGACCAAGCCGGCGATGTTGAGGACATCATCGCTGGAAGCACTGCCGGCCTCAAGTATTTCACCCCCGTGAGCCAAATCCCATGGATCGATGAGTGGCTGGACAAGAACCCGATCAAGCGCTTCGGCCCTCGTCCTCTTGTTGGTGGACTCCTGTACACCGTCAAGATTCTCACAGAGTATCAGCAACAGCTCGCTTCTGGCGCTGCTAAGCGCAAGCCTGTCGATCTGTTCATCGACAAGTACAACACCCTCAAGGAAACTCACGACTTTGTCGACGATCAACAGGTAATCAATTGGCTCATGCTCAACGTCCTGGCAGGTGGTGACTCAACAGCTGGTGCCATGCGTGCTCCGGCATATCACCTCCTCAAGAACCCCGCTGTGTGCGAGAAGATGGTCGCTGAGCTTCGTTCTGCTAAATTGACTCTTCCTGTTCCCCAATGGAAGGAGATCAGTAACCTGCCATACTTCGATGCCGTTATGCGTGAGTCTATGCGAATCTCACCCGCTGTAGGTCTCATCCTTGAGCGTGAAGTCCCCAAGGAAGGCCTCGAGCTTTCTGATGGTCGTTTCATTCCAGCTGGAACAAAGGTCGGCATCAACCCTTGTGTCATCACTCGTGATGTTGGTGTCTTCGGTGAAGACGTTGATGTCTTCCGACCGGAGCGATGGCTACGCAACAAGGGCGAATCAGAGCAAGGGCATGCTCAGCGTGTGCGACGTATGCATGAGTGTACTGAGATGATGTTTGGCCATGGCTCAAGACAGTGCATGGGCAAGCACATGTCCAAGTTGGAGATGTACAAGATGTTTGCCACGCTATATGTAAACTTCAACGTGAGTTCAACCACCGCCAATGCCTCGGAAGATTTGAGTGCTAACTATGAGTCTAGGTTCGCATCACCGACCCGAATCACGAGTGGAAGTATGATAACTCTTGGTTCATGTATCACAAAGATATCCCATGTACTATCAGCCGTAGGCAGAAGTCATAGAAGTTTGCATTTAATAATATTTATTGTTGCTGTTACGTTCGAAGATCGAAGAAAAAAATGAACCAATATGTCAGAAGGTCGTTCAAGTTGGATCCATCCGCGACGGAGATGACGGAACGCGGGTGATAGGAGATCTAATTCGACGAGCAAGCATCAATAGCATTCCCCAGCCAATTGGCTTCCCGTTGCTAGTACACTCCAATTGCTTCACCAACCACACTCTTGAAAACACCGTCTGGGTCAAACTTCTCTCTGACTGTCTTGAAGCGAGCAATATGCTACACGATAATTATTAGCCTACCCGTGTTTAAGCGAAGCGAAAGTAATCTTACCTCAGGGTCTATGTTCTTGGCAGCACGTTCAAACACCTCCCTCGTATTCTTAGTCCAATGTGGACGACACGGAAATTCGTCAATCAGCGTTTCCGCGAGTTTGTGATCTGCATAACTTATCAGCTGTGACGTCACTTTATGCATCAAGTCAACCTACAAAACGGTTCATTATATCTCAAACCGTCGCCGATACTTGGTTTGTAAGAAGGGAAATCCAGCATAATGACACCCTTGTCCCAGTCGGCTCCATCAGATGTGCCATATGTAACCTGACCAAGAAGGTCAAAATACGGCTTTCCAAACTTGATGTTGATGCCGCTTCTGTATGTAGATGCCATAAACTTCAGTTTCTTAGCCTCATTGTCGAAAAGCTGGCGCACCCTCTTGAGCATTTTGTTGGCCTGAGTGATAGGAAACGCAAGCTCTAGAGTGTAGCCGTGCAGGCCATATTCCCACACTGGCTTCTCATCGGGATACAAACCACCGATAAGGACGTCATAGTTCCAGCCGTAAACTGGCCATTCCGTGATAGGCTTGTTGGTTGTCTTTTCACGGAAATTGGGCTTTTCCCACTGCCCAAAGAGGATCTCTTCAGCAAGCAGATTGGACAGTGAGACTCCCTTTCCAGTGTTCCATAGGGCTGTTATGGCATCGGCCTCGATTTTCTTGATAGAGAAAGTGTTTTGAAACCCTTCTTGGTCGCTTTGATTCGTTGGAATCACGTCGTAGTAACGCCAGTGGAACTTCTTCTTATGAGGCCACCACTACCAGAGTTTAGTATTCATCTGGTTGGTGACAAGATGGATGAGTACTTACCCAAAAGTTCGCTGTGGCGTAGGTGGAAATCATACCATAGATGTCTCCGTCAAGGACGTCTTTTTCATCCAAGCTATACGATGTTAGTATTTTGTATGTGACGGTAGGGATCGGATACTTGCGTCTTCTGGTCGGCGTAGACTTTAAAGTCGGGGTAGATCTTGAACTTCATCCTCACAATGACACCCAACAGACCCAGAGACGTTGAAGCTGCTAGCCATTCATCGCTATCATCACGCTCCAGGTGTCGAAGCTCACCGTTGCCGTCGATGATGTCCAAAGCCAATACACCAGCAGCGACCATGGAATCCTCACGAATAGACGAGCGGTGGGCACCCATCGCTACACATCCAGCCAGGGTGATGTTCCAATTGACGAGGGTATATCCCGCAGAAGCCCCACGCTCATGCAAGTAATCCGCGAGTTGCAGGAATGTTACACCAGCCTCTATCATGACGGTGCCGGTGTCCATGTCCAGATCATATATGTTGTTGACCTGTTCAGTACGAACAATAACAGTATTTGGATCATCGGAGCACATGGTATCATACCACATGTGCGCCTTTCCTGAGGCTCGGACTTTCTGGCCTGCCTTGATGGCGTCTTTGACGATGTTTTGAATGTCCTTGACGCTTGTAGCATCGTGAACAGCGGCAACGTCCTTGCAAGCTGGAAATCCAGGGCCGTCAAAAGTATTGTATGTAAGAGCTTTGGCACCCAAGGCCAGAGCCAACATGGCCAAAGTTCGAATAAGTGCCATGGTGAAGGGACTTGACTAACGAACCATAGGCAATAAGGGTTGAGTAGTAGCCAGTATCAACAGATTAGAAGCAATGACTTGAATACTTAACGGATTAACTCAAGCTCCCAGAGCGAGTTCCATGTGAAACTTTCTCTTAAGTGCCGCGGCTACGATGTTTCCTGCTGACCAAACACAGGGCCGATCCCCGCGTGAGGTTGCATTTATCAGAGCAAAAGCGAACGATTTGCCCTAGATCAACATAACCGGTTATAATCGAGCCTCTTTCCTCTTCAGGCAGGTCTGTCCAATCTGTTCGTCTTCACGGCACGGTAGTTACTCGCTTGTTACTAAGTTCCTAGCCAAACCGGTTTATGCATAAATTAATTGGTGGAGATATGACTGCACGCGGGGTATTGGCCAAGGGTGATCGTGATGGCTGCCATTATCCTTGTCTTAACAGCTAAAAGTGAATAATTCCAATGACCTCTCGTGACCCCGCATCCCAATTAGAAAGTATCAGCTGAACATACATAAGATCCCAGTGCTATATGCGTCATTTCTTGTTTCTTCGGATGTCGGCCAAACCACATTAATTGTCAAGGAATGGCCTCGGCTGTTACCGCAACGATCTTTTGATCAAATGTGCTACTTTCCTACATCAAACAAGGATTCAGGGTATGGTTACTGACGATGTGCCTGTGATATACACATTGTTCTCCTCTAGAGTAATATTGCTGCCGTGAATACTTGTACTAACTCCTGGTTGGCCTATGCGTAGCCACATGAAAGATTGCAGAGCTAAGTCATTTCTGGGACTTTCCCAATAGAACTACAAGCAAAGAATTCTTATTCCAATGAGGAAGCATGCGAGGGAGTCTGTTCAAGTCGCCTTAGCCAAAATCAAATCCCTCTTCCGCCAAGGACTTCCAAGGCTGTTCTGGAAAAACCTGTCTCTTGGAACAATTCAACTGTCGAGAGTTTACTGCGGACTATGTAGTGAAAAATGAGTCCTTTAGCTTGTTGGCGGGAAGGAATTTCGCAGGAGACAATATTGAAGCCAGTTCTGGACTAGAAATCAAGAATGGCTTGCCAAAACCCATATACTATCTCTTCAAATGTCCTCTGGATACTGTTGGAAGCGTAAAAGGCAAGGTCCAAGGTTGCCAATTTGTGAAAAACTGACGATAGTCTGATTTACACTGCGCTGAGTGACTTGAATGGGTCCAGACGCTGTGATGCGGGTGATTTACTTGCCGTATATTTATTGCTTGGGACTCTGCCAGTGCTTCAGAACTCCTGTCAGTAATCAAAGAATCAGAGTGTCATATTCGCTTATTTAAGTAGGGGTTGCACGTCCAAAAAACAAAAAGATTCTTTGGATCCAGTACAATATAATTTCCTTGAACCTCACCAAACAATATGCATTCAACACCACATGTCACGAAAGACAAGCGAAACCACACTCTACGAGATCTTTTGCAGGAAAGACAGATCATAAGTACTGGGGATAAGCCCATGTCCGGCTGGCCATATGCCCTATTAAAGAGTCTAATAACTCCAAATCGTATCCTCCAAGAATTAAGGTCAGCCGGCATAAGCGGTTACAATGCGCGAGAACTCTGCAGCAAGATTCTAGGCTCAACTACGGCGGTTGGGTGTTCAAGAACGTATCTGAGGGTTTTTGCGGTACTTGCTATACTGGAATACCCTCAAGCCATTGAGGAGTTTCTGAAAGCAGAACTACATGATGGTCTGTTTCCTTTGGAAGCTACAGGAGGTTATGCAATTTCAGAGAAGTGTATGGAGCGACTTCACTGGGAACAGTCTGACCGACAATATTTCAAAAAACTAGAACGACGAGTCGCTATCTAAGTAGTGTTATTCAATATCCAATAAGAAAGAATAGGGCTACAGGGTTTAAATAAATCATTATTATATGCTTTATAGTAGTGTATCCATGTTTAAAATATCTCTTTATCTTAGCATAATAAACCTAAAGATAGCTCACTCGCCAGTATTCCTACTTACATTAATCTCTTATTCCTATTCTTTATTACTAGATATGTCTGACTCTTATGGATATCGGTGCTTGAATAAGTGTTAGATTCGAAAGTTCAAAATTATCAACAAAAAGATTTCTTTATATATCTAATGTAAAAAAGTAGAAGCATAAAAGTGGACAGAAACCCCTGATGCGGTTTGCAAAACATTCAATTATTGAATCAATACGGTGAACACTATGAATAGCAGTCTGATAATATCTTATCATTAACCCCGACACTCGAAGCACGGTCTTTCAGGCCAGAGGCTCCTGGACGGAAAAGCCAAGAGCCTTCCAGTAGTTTAATTACTTGTTCTATAGGAAAGCCTGGCAAGAATACCCTTCAGGAGCAAAGTATCGTAACTCATCCTCCAATCGCCCTACCACCTCCTTATAAACAGATTGCTGGTGGTCGGGATTTTCCAAACAGAAATCTGGCTGCGCATAGAATTTAATAGAAGATTGGATAGCGTCCCGGAACCCAGAGAGCATATACCCTTTTGCGGATCGCTCATTCACCCATCTGGATGCTGTTAGATAGTTGGTGTAATGGTTTGGTACTCCGTTGGGTCCCAGTTCTTGCGGTTGTCTCTGATCTTCAATCAGACTCCCTGCGTGTATTTCTAAGAGCATTATTGCCAAGTTTAACAGATTCAGACGATCAAGTTGACAACTACTTCTGAAGTGCCCTAATCGGCTGTCTTAGTTATATTTAGAGCACTTGACGGTTACTTCAACATACCTAATGGGCTTTGGATCTCAAGATAAGGATGCTGCATACCAATTTGCCCTCTCTTTAACCTTGGAAATAATATCTTCTGTTTGTTCCAGGACTGGTCAAACCATTGTGTCTTACCCAACTGGAGCACTGAAGAGGAAAGTGTTAGGGCAAGAAGATAAGTATCTCGTAAGGGATAGTCTCTTCTTCCCATAAGGGGAAGAGAGTCTTTCAAGGTAACATCGAGTCGCGATGTCAATTCGCAAGGCTGGTTTCTTAAAGGTTGCGGGCCATGTAGAGTGTTGGAAGCATCGATCAGAAATTTTACATGGCTTTGAGCAATGTATCTTGTTGATGCACAGAAGTCGGTGATTTTGAGGCTTTGCCACTCGGATGGCAATAGATTCATTTCAGGGGGATCAATTCTGATCGCTGGAACTGCATTCCTAATACATAATTAGCAGTAGATCGACGAAACGGTTTATACAGCAGGCTAAACGTGCCCTTGCGCGCAGAGAGACTCTGGAACTAAATGGAATTCCGTGCTAAGCCAGAATTTCAGGGAGGCCTTCCAAATGGAAAGTTGGAAGTGGTCCATTATAAAAGTAGTTGTCCTGTGTTGTACTCGAGACAGTTTCGGTTCCAATAGAATACCTGCTCGATGCGAACACTGGGATTCCTTACACCATGTCTTATCAAGTACAGCATATAGCCTTGACGCCTCTCTACTTATTCGCTCCAGAGAGGCGGCGAGATTTTCATTGATGCCAGACCTTGTTTCGTGGTTTTGAGGTAAGTTCTTATCGGATCTTTCAAGAATCCCAGCAAGCCTTTTATTACACCCTTCAAGATCTTCAATCTTGGACATAATGGTTTTTCGACTCCAGGTTAGTGTCAGCCTACTCCCGAAGGGGAGTTTCTGCTCTATCGTCGCAGTCCCCGATCCTGGAGGGTGGGCGAATAATATAGCTCTGAGTCCCTTCATTGTCATCTTTTATAGTTAGTTAAATCTTCTGCTTATGATAGATTCGCTAATCAAACCTTTTCTAAGCCGTCTAGATTGATCCTTGACGCAATTTCAATAAATATGGCTTCTATTTCTCGGATCGTCTCTATTGCCGGCTCGTAGTTATCTCCGAGTTTGCGCTGAAGCCCTTGAACAAACTGATCCCGTTTCCATGACTCGTCCTGAGGGTTGTCAATCATGATGGAACGTTCAGCTTCCGTTCCGAGATTCTTAAGGAGTAATTCCATGTTTCCCTGGTATTCCACATAGCTATAATACAGAGCCCGTATTAGCTTGTTCTTGCAATTTTGGGGTGAAATCAGGGTCGAGGAAGATTCAATGAGAACATCGCTGTTCTCCAATGCGGATATAATGAGAGGGATTGCACCCAGAACGTGGCCTGAAATCTCGGCCATAAAAGCTGTTGTCCAGGTCAACAAGACGAAATGACATCTAGAAGGTGAAAGGCCATCGAATCAAGCTATGTAGACCTAATGACGTGTCACTTGGGTCTCGTGAGGCGAAGCCGAGGTTTCACTGTGTTCTTTATCATGTTGCCCAGCCTACGCTACCTCTTCTTACATAGCCGAGGTTTCATCCAATGAACAAGAGTTTTTTTTGTCTCGTGATCCGTCTCCATGGTTGCACAGGCAAGGCATCGGTGCCTAATCCTGAATCTTTTATCTGTATGGATTCGCATATTGAATAGGATCCTAATTCTATGCAAAATAAAAGTTCAATAAATTGCTATAACGGCATACAACCTGATCAGAATCTCAATAGTCTGATGTGATGGATCGCAGTTGTGTTATTTCTATTGCAGTTTCGACGAAACTGTGCCTTGGCACTTTCGATACTCTTGTATCGCTACTTGAGCAGTCGTCCGAAGGCCATGGCAGTAACATGTCTCCCCAAACCATACTAAACCAGAAGTATCGACTAAAGATGTGGGCGGGAAACCTGGGAGCTCTTCAACATGGAAGTGCATCTCTCGATGCTAGGCTGCGTGGCTTTCCAGTCATGAAAATAGCGAATAACAAATACCTTGACCATCTGAACCAAGTAATGACAAGGAGTATGTTCGGAGGAGAATGTTTTATATCCAGCTAACGAAAGATTTAGGTATTGCTATCGTGAAAGGGCAAGTAGAGCCTTGGGAGAAGACTCATCAATGTCCCAACAGGGATGAGAGGGAATGTTCTTCAGACAGCAGCGGCGATTCTGGAGACGGGGATCTAAAGAAGACTGAGTTAGGTCAGAATACACTAGAAATAATTTCTATTGTTTCTGACCTTTACAAGTTGTCTTTCAAGATTAGGAACCCTGCTGACAGATCAGCCGGACAAGCGGCCCTAAAGGCTCGGGCTCACAGAGAGCCTGTCCAGCAGGATAAAATTGAAACCGACTTATTCGACTTGTATGCAAAATTCGATCAAGCCCATGTAAGGGAGGTTTTTGAAGACTGGCGACGAACCAATTCGAAACGTGACTCGTGTCATCCAGGTAATGAAGATGACCAGATTGAACACTCTGCACGCAGGGGAGATTCCATCGATAGTCTCGTTGAGCGATGGAGCAAATCAATAACGACCCGCCGGCGATTCTTCGCATACTGGAAGAGACATGCAATGAAGCTTGAAAGGCAAGAGGAAAATATGCGGATAGTCGACAGTCCAGTGAACAACGGCGAGCCACAAAAGCTATGCCCCGGCACAGGCCCAGTCATAAACACGCAATCAACAGGCGAAGAACCTTCAAATCGACCCACAGGGTTAAAAGTTCTATCAGAAACAGATCACTCTTCAGTAAGGCGGAATTTGGATGTTCTCGACGATTCCCAATCGACAGTCTCATACACATCTACTGCCTATCATATTGACGAAACTACGGCAGAATTGCCACCAGCTCCTAAGATAGGAGCTGGAAAATCTAAAGCCAAATGCCCCTATTGTTGCATCATCTGCCCAGCCAGACACTTCAAAGGCAAGCATTGGAGGTGAGATATTATTATCAGGTTCCTGTATTAGATCTCGCTAACACTTTCAAAGAAACCACATACTACGGGATCTCCAACCATATATGTGCACTTGGCTAGATTGTCCTGAACCAGATATTATGTACAGCACACGACGTGCCTGGTTGGACCATGAAGCCAATACACATCGCAGGACTTTCCATTGCACGGAGCATCTCGGAGATTTTGCCTCGAAACTATCCCTGGAAGAGCATCTCAGGCAATCGCACCAGAACCTTAGAGAATCTCAGATTGAGGCAATGGCAGATCTCGGACAGGCCTGCGTTGATGATAAAAGAGTTGTATGTCCGTTTTGCCTGTCAAATGGTCCATTCACCAAAGGTCTCACCAATCATCTTGCCTATCACCAAGAAAGGCCTGCCTGCTTTTCTATATCGGGAATCTCTGAGATGGGCACGATCTCACCCAATGATTTCGATTCTGACTACGCAGAATTTGAAACCTGTGAGGTTGCCGACTCGGATTCCCTAGAGCCTCTTGTGTTTGAATCCCCGCCCGCTTCGGTCTCAGCTGTTGCAGAGACTGTTGAGCGAAGGCTCGAATTGTTGCTCGAAACATTCCAGGAGGATGATGCTGAAACATCCCAAGAAGACGAGCTCGATTCAAATTTATACGACATCGTATGGAAGCAAAGGGTTCTTCACATCGAGTCAAAAGATGACTTCTTCTGGCCCTATGCAGTGCTCAAAAGGGTTATGACTCCGCGTCGTATCGTACGGGAGCTACGATCAAGCGGCATAAGTGAGATCGATGCGAAAGTATATTCTGAACAAGTGTTGCAGGATAAGGGCAATACCTTAACGATGAACCCCAAAGCCTATCTGCGAGTTTTCACAATACTTGTACTACAGGAGCGATCGAGAGATATTCAAAAATTTATTGAGATGGGATTTTGTGATGGGGTTCTCGATCTTTTGTGGGGTGGTGGTGACATCAGCAATCACCCACTTGTTAGTCACTGTTTCAAGCATTTGAGTTGGAGGTTTCGTGACACAGATTATTTCGACATATTACGAAAATGTGTATCTGCTCAGTATTTCGATATTGGTCCAGATCGGGAAGCCAAGACTTTCGATATTCCGGAAGACAAGATGCTGCCGTGGGTTCTTTGCGAAGAAGGCGAGCCAGGCTATGTCGACACATCACAAGGAGGATTTGCAAAAGTGACGAAGTACAAGATTGACCCCGATTCTCACGACTTCTCCCAAGTTCTTGACAAGGTACGCTATCCCTCAGTCTATGTCGCATGAAATCTTACCTTTGTTATAGGCTGGACTGTACAGTGCACTGGTGGCTGTCCGATCGTTGAAAAATGAGATCGATGACATGCGCCACCCCAAAAACGAATTTAGCATGCTCAAACAGTTCAGTGGGGCGACTCATCCTAACATTATAGCCCTTCTGGCAATATACCGTCTCAACAACCGCTACCATTTTGTCTTCCCTGCTGCAGAATACGACTTGCTCAAGTACTGGGAGATTCACGACAGTCCGCTCATGGACCCGACTTCGGCCGATAAGGGAGCCTTGCTATGGCTGTTTAGACAGATTCAGGATCTCTTCGATGCCCTTCAGTACATTCACGGGGAAAACAAAACCTCACTGAGTGGAACGGAAAGGTTTGGTATACACGGCGACCTGAAGCCCGAGAACGTCTTATGGTTCAAGTCACGAAAGAACGCTCGAGGTATATTCGTCATTGCCAACTTTGGTTGCTTGAATTTTCAAGGAAATCAAATTATACCCGTCGTTCCTCCATATCGACCGCCTGAGTGCGATATAAAAGGTGGAACAATTTCCAGAGCTTCTGACATGTGGTCCATGGGCTGTCTGATGCTTGAGATGGCATGTTGGCTTCTTGGCGGCAACAGAAACAGGCAAGACTTCCAGTTGGCACGATCTTCTACCGGTTTAGCATCGGACAAGACAGATAGTTTCTTCGATATAAAACCTCTTGACCAAGGAGAAGGGTATAGACTTGAACTGAAAAGTCAAGTAACAGAGGTAAGCATTTAAACTCTCTATCTGCTTAGCTGGCTTACTGACTACATTCCTAGTGGGTTCACTCGCTGCACAGTATGCCGGTATGCAGTGCCTACGTCCACGATTTCTTGGAACTCGTGTATGAGGGGCTATTGAAGGTTGACAAGGCAAAACGGAAAAGTGTTTCTGAAGGCTTGCAACGACTTCAAGATATGCATGATCACGCTTTACATGACCCCGATTATATCACAACCGGTCAGTTAAGGGAAGTGTCATTAAAATTAGAGCCAGCGGGCTCAGTACATCTCAACGAAGGCCTTGAGGATTAGAGACCGGCTAGAGGTGGATATGACAGGACAGATGTTCGATATTGAATGATCAGAGTAAGTAGACGTGCGTTCTAGGTGGCCTGATTGCCGACTATTCAACTATGTATTTATTATATTAGTTTGTAGCTCTATTAATCAACCCCTGGTGTATCTTGTTGTTGAGTCCATGAGCCCCATTCACTCATTTGACTCAGACTTGAACCTATCAGCTCCAGCTTGTAAGATCATCTGGAACAGTTCAACATCCTTTCGAGCATCCGCTGCGCTAGTCTTGGGAGTCTTCCCTCGAACAGTACAATCGTAAAACTCAAGCATCTCGAGTGTGTACATGTGTTGATACGTCTTTCTGATAGTACGCTCCTGGAAGCCGTCTTCTCCAAGCTTCTCCCGAATGGTCATGATAACGGGTAGACCCTTGACGTAAGGAGTATCAAAGTTGACACGAACAACTTTGTTCGGTGAGTAAACTTCGATGTGAGCATCGACTTGGGGTACTCCGATGAGTCCCGACTCATACATCACAGGAAAGTCGTCGTATTGAAATAGGACGCTGAAGATACCGGGGAGAGTCAACACAGCGCCCGCAACGCTTTTGGGCATGCCGAGAATCTCACGCATGGCTGAAAGGTCATGTGTTCCAAGGCTATATCGCGTTTTGTTAAAGTTCTGAGTTTCCCAATTCACGATAGGGGCAAGGTGTCTTACGCTCCTAGAACACGCAGCATAAGCTGTGATTTGGGTGTGTTTGGGACACCAAACTCTTTTACAAGAGCTTGCTCATAAATGTCCTGCTCACGACGAGTTTTGTCCTCTGCATCTTCTTTTGTAAAGTCGTTGAACGACTTGGGAAATGTGTCGCTCTGAGCAACCCAAATGGAGTTAGGTCCGATAATGTCTCTGACGCGAGCATATGTGATCTTCTCCATGCCTCCAACCTCTTTCACAGCGTCGACGAATGCAGTAGCGTAGCGTCGCATCGTCCCCACAAACACCTTTCCCTTTGAAGTCCTCTCCGCTTCAATGAGTCGATCGATGTCTCGGAAACAAGTGGCTGCAGGCTTCTCAATAAGAACGTATTTGCCATTGTTGAGAGCAAGAACGCCATGTTCGACGTGGTATGCATCAGCGTTGGCGATTAAGACAACATCGACATCTGGTGAGGAGCAGAGCTCTTCAGGGTTGGTAGTTGTTTTGGGGGTTCCGCCTTGAACTAGTCTAATGCAGTGGGCTAGGGCTTGCTTGGAGATGTCGCAGAGATGAGTCGTCTGGAACTTATCGGAGAGGAAGTTGAAGTTGGGGATATGAGCGACTTGGGAAATTTCTCCGCAACCGATAATCCCCACCCGAAGGATACGGGGGTCCGATGTGTCTGCCATTATGAAGGGATAGGTAAACAGGCTTTGGGCTGATCAGATGATTGAGGATTTTCTGTTTCGAGAGACTACAGAGATAGAGGTAATAGAGATAAAATATCGAAAGTGAGGTAAATTCAAGAGCTATTTAATCATTTATCTCTACTGCGTAGTAGATACAATTCACCACTCTCTGTGATGATACCCCGACTACCGTCTCCACATACCGTTACTCCACGAAACTAAATAGGATGTACCTCCGCTACTCCGCGAACCTGGAGTCCGCTGGCAATAGGTTCATGACTCGATCCCTGGTAATACATCACGCACTAATGCTACCTTAACCCTGACCTTATTTGCTTCCCCATGGGGTCTTCAAGGTTTAGCGGGAATCCGGAAATCCGACCGAGCATTTTCGTAACTTTAAAAGCTCCTTGACAGCCTGGACCTTGCTTCTTCTTCCATCTCCCAGGTCTGTTGACAGTAGCTCGCTGCTTCTTCCCAGGGTTTCACAGCACAATGGGTGTCTTTTCACGCAAGAAAGAAGCCGAGTTGGCTGTTGGTTCAGAGCTCTCACGCGTAAGAAACCAACCCCTCATCCATATCAGTCAGCAGCCAAGTCTAATGGTCTCTCTGCAGGTTCTGCCCCAAGATCCGAAGCCGTGGTATAGGACATGGCATCTAGTCAAGCTCAATCTATGTCTTTTGGTTCCTCTGTTCTCTTCCGCCTCTGTTGGCTACGATGGTATGACTAGACGTCCTTTCAGTTTCCAAACCCAACACCAATATTAATACGCGTGGTAGGATCGATGATGAACGGCCTGCAAACTCTCCCTCAGTGGCGCGAGTACTTTGGTAATCCCGAGGGAGCTTTGCTTGGCCTGATGAACTCTGTTTATCCTCTTGGCAAAGTAGTTTCCCTCTTTGCAGTATCATACATCTGTGATCGTTGGGGACGCAAGCTCCCACTCCTCATTGGTTTCGTCACCTGTATTGCCTTCGCTATTCTGCAAGGTCTTGCCCAAAACCTTCACAGCTTCATCATCGCCAGAGCCCTACTAGGATTCTTCACAAGCTTTCTCGGTCAGCCAAGCCCCATCATTATCACCGAGCTTGCTTATCCAACACAAAGAGGAAAAGTGACTGCTTTGTATAACACTTTCTTTGTAGGTCACCAACACTCTCTGCTATTCCTCTGGCCCTAACATCCTTTCTCTAGTATTTCGGCTCAATTTTTGCGGCATGGTGCACTTATGGTACATTCAAGATAGAGACGACTTGGAGCTGGAGGATCCCATCTATCTTACAAGGCGCATTGCCTGTGGTCCAGCTATTGGGTTTTTATTTCCTCCCAGAGTCCCCAAGGTATGTATATATATCATCCAAAGACCACTCAGAGGTTAATAAGTTCGTACAGATGGCTTGTTTCCAAAGGCCGCAAGGAAGAAGCTCGAAAGGTCCTTGCTGAATTCCATGCCGGTGGAGATATGGAATCACCCCTCGTAGACTTCGAAATGCAGGAAATCGAACAGGTTCTCACAGAGGAAGCCGATGCTATGTCAGCCGTGTCCTGGTTCGAACTTGTTCGCACCCCAGCGAACCGAAGGCGTACGCTTATTGCTGTCATTGTTGGCTGGTTTGCTCAGTGGACCGGAGCGGGAGTCGTAAGCTACTATCTCACCCTTGTTCTCAACACCATTGGTATTACCAAGGTGAAGGACCAAACGCTTATCAACGGAATTCTACAAATTTTCAATTGGCTTGCCTCGACTTTCCTTGGAGCCCTGATGGTCGATCGCTTAGGCCGACGGACTTTGTTTCTTCTCTCTACGGCCGGCATGATGATCGCCTATTGCATCTGGACCGGTCTTACTGCTTCCTTTATTAACAGTGGTAACGAAGAGACCGGACGAGCTGTGGTTGCCTTTATTTTCGTCTTCTATCTGTTCTACGATATTGCCTGGACACCACTTCTACAAGCTTACCCTGTCGAAATCTTCCCCTATACGCTCCGAGGACGTGGTCTTTCCATCACCTATATCTCGACTTTCACTGGTCTTATCGTAGGAAACCAGGTCAATCCGATCGCGATGAAGGCTATCAGTTGGAAGTATTATATAGTATTTTGTTGCATTCTGGCAGTCCTGTGGGTCATCATCTGGTTCTTGTTTCCTGAAACGAAGGGACATACGCTCGAGGAGATCAGGGAAGTCTTTGAGGGTAAGCCGGATGACCATGACAAATTGGCCAAGGTTGAGTCAGGAGTTGAAGAGGAGGATTCCAGACAAAAGAGTGGTGCCGCCAAGCAGGTTGAGATCGCCGCTTGAACGATAGTTGGGGAGATGTTTGTGCTATCAGGATGGGACCTTCCAATGAGTTGTTATATAGAAAATACGGTACAATAATTCGGAAGTGAGAGAAAAGGGTTTGTTATATAGTTCTATAGATCTACAGTTGGAACCCTTACGACTATGAAAGCTAAAGGACAGGAGACGAAATCTCTCTTTGAATTGGATTAAACATCATTTGTCTTTTAATGCCTATTCTTTTCTTTGCCCTTGGTCAGATTTTGTTGGCATCTCAGTGTGTTCTTAGCCTGTGTATAGCAACTCCTTCTTAAATGATATATAGCTATGCAAAACCTCTCCTGATGTGAATCTTCCTTCATGGCTAATTAAAGTTCAAAATAAGCATACATTGGTCCAACTCTATTGTGCCCGGATTCAAATTTTGGACGGCAGGTTGCGTCCACAGCTGTGGAGTTGGACACATGTGAACCCCCCTGTTCACTTATTTCATGGATCTCTGATCCTTTTGCCTTTACTCCGTAGTTTAACCGTACGTTTGCAAGATTCGGCTCTCTGAATGGTCCAAAAGTCCCCTCACCACCCAGGTTCATACATGGGTGTTCAGGTGCCAGGTCAGCCATTTCGGAGATGTGAGCCTAAGAAGGCTAGTGACATTGAACCTCTTCCCGTTGTTCTGCCGGTCTTTGAGGGGTTGTATTCGGGGAGTAGCGGGTTGATAGTGGAGTAACTCCCTCCAGTCCAGATCTCGGGGCAAAATCAGCCGGAGAGAATCAAAAAGACGAATGTCTTCAGGTTCTTTTACTACCTAATCTGCTGCTTGGTTCTTCCTCAGATCTCTCCTGTAGTTCTTGCCATAATTCAAGATACTAAAAACTCTGCACAACTCTCGCGACTCCTGAAACACAATGTCTGACTCAAAGCCAACCTTGCGATGGGGCATTATCGGCACTGGCCTGATCTCGTCTTGGTTTATCCAGGATCTTCTGATCGAACGCAAAGATGCCCAAGCAACACATCGCATACAAGCTATTGGATCATCCTCAGTTGAGAAGGGAACCAAATTCGTTGAGACTCATCTCCCAAGTCATCCTCAGCCTCCAACCATCTACGGTAGCTACTTAGAAGCCTACCAGGATCCGAAGGTCGATATCATCTATATTGGAACCCCTCACGCCTTCCATAAGAAAAATTGTCTCGATGCTATTGCTCATGGAAAGCATGTTCTGTGCGAGAAGGCGTTCACCTTGAACGCTAGAGAAGCGAGGGAAGTCATTGAAGCAGCTAAGCAAAAAGGTGTCTTCATTATGGAGGCGATGTGGACTCGATTCTTTCCGTTGGTCAAGACTCTGCAGAAGACTATCCATGAAGACAAGGCTATCGGCGATGTTGTGCGTGTTTTTGCCGACTTTGCTATGAATCAGCACGTAGAGTCAAAGGGTCCTGAGTCACGATTGAAGAACCTTTCCCTCGGCGCTGGTAGCCTGTTGGATATCGGTATCTATAGCTTGACGTGGGGTTTGTTGACGCTCGACGCTGGTGCAGGGGAAAAGGCCACGACCCCAAAGATTACTGCTACTCAAACCCTTGTTGAAGGTGTTGATGTGGGCACTTCTATCATTTTGCTGTATCCTGATGGGAAACAGGGTATCTTGACCTCTAATTCAAAGGTCAAGACTCCCGAGGCTTTTTGCCGCATTGAAGGCACTGCGGGTCATATTGTGGTTGATGGTGTTGCTGCCTCTGTACCAGGGTCGTTTACAGTGTATAGGGATGGAGAGGGCGAGGGAAAGAAATATGAATTTGAACGGCCTGGGAAGGGATTCTACTGGGAGGCTGATGCGGTGGCTCTTGATATTGCTGTTGGGAAGGTAGAGAGCGATACCATACCGTGGGCTGAGACAATTCGTGTGATGGAAATCATGGATGAAGTCAGGAAGCAGGCTGGATCTAAGTTTCCCCAGGACGAGATCTAGGCGAAGAAAGCTAACCTTCCATTAGATAAGGTAGGTAAGGATTGCATCTTGCACCTTGACGTAAACATGAATCAATTAAAGCCAAGATTGGTACTTCAGATCTGTATTCCATGAAACCATTTTAGTCATATACGTAGGTATGATCAGATAATTTGGTGTAGATGATACTTGACAATTGAAGAAGATTCAGGGTAAGAACAATCAATGGCAAGAGTGGGGCTTCCATTCATTCCCAAACTCCAGCTACTACTGCTAATTGAGTTAGTCTCCCCCTACTCCACCAAAATAACTGTCAAATCCGCTACTCCCCGACCAATTCAGTTCAATCATACAACCTCATCATCGATCCTTGGCAATGTCTCATCTTGACCCTGCCGGTGCCAGCTCAGCGGAGCCTGTATCTGTATCACAGGGCGCCAATGGCAATCAGGGCCAGGGTAACAAGAGACAACGAACGGCGTCTATGTATCACCGAAAACGTGCAGTGACAGCCTGCCAGTCTTGCCGGGCGAGAAAGACAAAATGCGACAATGTCCGGCCAACCTGTGGTTTCTGTTCTAGAACTGGAGCTCAGTGTATTTATCCCAATACCGGTCCTGGCAGTGATTACTCAAGGTACCGATGCTCAAGTTGTTAAAATATCGACTATTGACTAATGAACGCTTGCAATAGCTACGATCCCGCCAGCTTAGCTATATTGGACCGCCTCAGCCATGTCGTTTCACTTCTTGAGTCTCGGCCTTCCGCCGTACTCGTCAGCAATTCCGAGTTACCCAATTTATCACAGGACAATCCTAGCTCCTCGAGTGCAAATGTCAATGTTGTCCAGCCTTTGCGCATAGCCTCTGAACGTATTCTGGATGAGCCGACTACGCATGTGCCCGAAGAGGACCTACACCAAATACTCGAAATTCCCGAATTTCCTGCAGTTACTAATAACTGCGAAGCTATTCTGCGATGGCCCATCTTCCAACGCCTGGTTCCCGATATCCACTCCTTCGTTCTTGAGTTGGACGAGGATGCAGAAGAAAGCCGCAGCGATGTCAAGACCGGCTCACTTGGAAAAGGAGTCCAAGAAGACGACTTCATCCCCCTTTCAAAGAGGTTCCTCGCGTATGTCCACGTCAAAAATCCGATATTGGACGTTAAGGACTACAAGAGAAAAGTCAAGCATGCAGCTGAACATGGTCTGAGTTGGGATGGCCCTTCTTGTCTTGTGGTGCGTCAGAATGCAGTCAGCTGGAAAGAATTGGGCTAACTATCTCTAGCTAATCTCATGCGCCGTTGCTTGTCTATCTGCATCGTTCCAAATAGAAGAGGGAGTTGACGATTCTCCCGAGTCTACCAGCTCATCAACGGTTTCTATAGTAGACACAGAGACTGCCGCTTCATATTATTTGGCAGCAAAGAAGCGACTAGGACTATTACAGCCATCCCTGCTCTCTATACAATGCCTCTTCTTTTGTGGTGTCTATGAGATGTATTGCCTTCGCCCACTACAAGCCTGGTACTATTTCAACCGTGCCTGTGTTGATCTTCGGAATATACTCTGGACGCGCAAACAGAGAAAGTACAGCCAGGGCATCACACGAGAAGTCCATCGACTGGAACAGCGTTTGTATTGGTCATGCGTGAAGTCGGAATAGTAAGTCAAAAACCCATCTTTCACTGAAGTCGTAGTCTAACCCATTCGCTCTAGCGAATTGAGATGCGAGATACCACTGCCGCCAAGTGGTATCACTCAATGCGACTATCCGGATATGTTCCCTTCCCCTCCCACAGAACTTACCTCTCCATCCGCTCATAATCAATTCGAAGCTCCAGAGGGCGATATCATACCTGAAGAAGAGAAGAGTTGGTTTTATTACCTGGCGGAGATATCCTATCGCAGGATGATGAACCGAGCCATGGCTACAATGGCTCGCGACGGAGCACGTGGCTGGGTCAGTAACATCCGAGAGGCTATGGAGCAGTGCAGGGATTTTAATGAGCAGATAGACATATGGTAAGAATTGTTTCTTTTTGTGAGTTGAACTTAGACTGACGCGGGATAGGTATTCACATATCCCGCCGGAAATCGACCCAAAGAACGCAAATCATGCCGACAATGAACTCGCGCAACTTATTAAAAGTCGTGAAATAGGCTGCCGCGAATGGATCCACCGCCCTTTTCTCTTTTACGTCCTTCATGTAACTGCCGACGATGAAGACTACGACCAAGCTATGCCACTAGCGCAAAAATGTCTAGAGTTGTGCGTTGAGCATCTTTCCCGAACGTACGGCCACCATCGGCATCATGGAACGTGGTATGTTGCGCGCGCATGTGTAACGAGAGCTCTACTACTGGCTATTTCTGTTCGATGTGGTCGCATATCACGCCCCACGGGCTGGAAAGTTGCTTTGGAGAATGCGCGACGAACGATAAATCGGTGGTCAAATGAAGCCCCAGACCTTGCCTGGGCTTTCACTGTTTTGGAAAGTGTTCTGAGCGGCATTGAAGAGGAATCCTAGAAGTGTATAAAAGGCTCCTGATGCCTAAGCCGAGGTTGTGGTGGACAAATATGTCGCTGATTGGTCGTGCTGTCATATATATATATGCATAGTATTTCAGCCCCGCGCTGTTGGGTGGCTTACTTCCTCCAAAATCACTTTCCCTAGCTATTTCCACAGTCAGCTAGAATAGCTGTTAACCATATAAATTTACAGATCATAGAAATGACTGAGTCGCAACCCAAATCTAGCTCAAGTGTGCCCTATAAATACCAACCGCTCGAGTCCCCGCTTCATATCCGCTTGATTCATCTGCTCCCTGGGCAGTGGGGAGAGGATCTTCAAATACAAATCTGACATGAACTTCTACGACCACCAGAGAAGCCTATTTCGAGGCGCCTTAGCCGAAAAGAGCTACGACGAACAATTCCCCGTAACTGGGATGTTGGATCACAGATTGAGAAAGCAACCAATGGCCTCCAAATAAGCTCACCAGATGCACAAGAATTCGGGTGGTTCAGGAAGAGTGTCCCTGCATCCTTTTCTAATATGACATGGTTACGTATTGGAGCAATTGGCGAGAGGCCTAGGTTTCGTCGCCTTTGGATTTTACAGGAAGCTTTGTTTGCCAATCGCCTCTCCATCGTGCAGAGCGGCCATGTCACCATTCCGTGGCCTCTCTTTCGCCGAGCGGCTCACTGCTTAGGAAGCAAGCTTCATATCCCGAGCTCACGATGGTCCATGGGCCAACTTCATGGCGCAGGGTCATATGCCTTTGGTGCATCGGTCGCTTATACACTGACGCAATATCGAATGTGACAGTGTTCAGATCCTCACGACAAGATATATGGATTCCTTGCAATTCTTTGGACAGAGTTTGTGGAGGCCATTAAGCCCGACTATGAGTACCCCGTCACAGAGTTATACAAGTCTGTTTTTATTATTATTAATCTTGATAGTCTGCTTCGCTGGGAGATGCGAGGCTGCCCTCGTGGCCCTGAGCAGAATAACTGCCCTTCTTGGGTCCCTGATCTCTCAACCACAGACCCTTGTGCCCGGAGAGTGTTGTTACATTTTGCCTCGGGGTGTTCCTCTTTGCACTTCAAGTACCATGCACCGAGCCTATCCAAGGTTGCGGGTGTACGGTTTGATGTCGTCAAGTCGGTTTCAGAAAACACTTTTAATGCTTGTGATGGAGGCGAAGCAGCTCTTCACTGTATTCGACCTTGGGAGCCCCCTGGTGCCCTCACAGATCCATGTCCGGGTGGTGGAACTCTTTTAGATGCTTTTGCAGCCACTTTGATTTAAGATCTTAGAGAACGACGCCCTACTGAAGCATTTACAATGGAAGCTATCAAAGCACGATTGGAAGCCAACCTACTTTCAACAGCGTCGGAGCCTAGAGTACAACTAAGCCTACAGGATGAAATGGAAGGCATAATTTGGGGGCGTTGCATTGGTCGATCAATGCTTAGAACGGAGAAGGGAAGTATGGCTTAGGCTGCACTCTCACAAAACCTGGTGAGTTAAATACCCCTGCCCTTTTAGTCACTGCATTCTAATAGAGACAGGCGATATTATATGTATCTTTCTTGGATGCGACTTTCCCATATTGCTTCGCCCGGGCGAGGATAATACCTAGAACTTTCTTGGAGATTGCTATGTTTGGGACTTGGAAGCCTCTCAAGGTCTATTAGGCCCTCTTCCCACGGGCTGGCAATCGCAACTCTTTTATGATCCGGTGACCCAGTATTGAACTCATACTTACTATCACAATACAGAAGCTGGGGATTTAACAGCAGAAGACCCAAGACTGGCACCGCTCGAAGGTTGGCAACGCGTCACACTTGAGGAGCTGGGGCGAGATCTAACAGGTAATGATCCACAGGTATTCGACCTTTTCCAAAACACAGAAGATGGAAGGATTGTTGACTCTGATCCACGACTGGAACCAGAGGCTTCGAGGCGCCGAGGGGTAAACGTGGAAACTTTTGTATTGAGCTAGGAAGTCAAACGCCTTTCTAAAGATTATTCGCTTAAGAATATATATATATCTACTCGTTGGAAGGATATAAGACCTTCTCCAACGGCACAAACTCCTCCTTAATGGTTCTCGTACTCACAAACCGTTGCAAATGAGCCATAGTTCCAGTCTTGTCATTTGTACCCGAATCACGAGAACCACCGAAAGGCTGTTGAGCCACCACTGCACCCGTACACTTTGTGTTCAGGTAAAGCATTCCAGCTGCGTGTTTCAGAGCATTCTGGGCGTGACGAAGCACATAGGGGTCTTTGGCGAAGATGCTGCCAGTCAGGGCGTATCGGGATGTTGTGTCAAGAAGAGTAAGTGTTTCCTCCCAGGCATTATCAGGGAAGACGTAGATACCGAGGATAGGGCCGAAAAGCTCTTGTGTCATGATTTCATGACGAGGGTTGGTTGTTTGATAGACAGTTGGGTAAATATAGTAACCCTTATCCTTGGAAGTCTTACCACCAACCACCAGCTCCAAGTCCTTATCGTTTTTGGCGTCCTCGATGATCTTGTTGAGCTTGTCAAAGGAAGCTTCGTGGATAACGGGGTTGATGAAGTTCTCATAGTTTTCCACATCTCCAACCTTCAAGGCAGACACTTGCTCCTGGAGATATTTCTTGAACTCAGGCCATACTGACTCAGCAACGTAGACCCGTGAGTTAGCGGAGCACTTCTGTCCCTGGTACTCAAATGCAGCTCGTACAGTGTTCAGAGCAGCACTCTTGACATCTGCAGTTGGGTGAACCACACCCCAATTCTTTCCACCAGTTTCTCCAACAACGCGGGGATATGAGTTGTAGATCTCGTCTCCAATGCCATTGCCGATCTTCTTCTGTAGTCCTTTGAAGACCTTTGTTGAGCCGATGAAAGTCAAAGCACCGAACTCAGGTCTCTTGAGGACTGCATCAGTGACTTCGTTTGGCTCGCCTGGCAGGAATTGGATGACGTCCTTTGGAAGACCTGCTTCAAGGAGGATCTGGTATAGAAGCCAACTAGCATGAATCGCTGAATCAGATGGCTTCCAGACAACCACATTACCAAGCAGAGCAGCTGGTCCGACAAGAGTAGCGCCGAGAGCAGTGAAGTTAAAAGGCGAGACGGCGTAGACAAATCCTTCCAGGGGACGGTATTCCATCTTATTCCACACCCCAGGAGTTTGTATCTTAGGCTGTTGAGCATATAGCTTCCACGCTTCATCGATATAGTGACGGAAGAAATCTGCTGTCTCGGCTGGTGCATCGATTTCAGCCTGCCAGATATTCTTGCCCATGCCAAGCATAGTTGCAGCGACAATATCAGAGCGATATTTTCCAGTCACCAACTCAGAAGCACGAAGGAAAACAGCAGCCCGGTCTTCGAAAGGTAGAGCCTCCCAAGCTGGCTTAGCTTTGAGGGCGGCGTCTATAGCTGCGTTGACATGTTCTGGTGTCGCGGTTGCATATTCCGCTACCACCTCTTTGTGATTTGATGGATTTTGTTGCTTGAGGATCTGCTTGCTGGTAACCTAAGTGAGGCATCAGTAACTGAGTTTGCATCAGTGATAGAGTAGCATACCTCAGATCCACTGATCTTAATGGGAATCTTGACGGGAAACGAGCTTTTGAGCTTCTTGATACTTTCTGTTAGTTGGGCTCTTTCTTGAGAGCCTCTGGCATAATCAAACTGACCATTGATGTTAGTATGGGAATATTGGAAACGCGGTGCACATACCATCTTCTCATTATCAAATTTGGGCGGATTCCACAGGCTCAATGGCCGGCTGGCTGATAGAGTCCTAAGTTTGTGTTGATGGGTGGCACCAAGTCGCGCCAAAGGCCGACTATGAGTTCTGAAAAATCTGTACATTCTGAATAGCCAAAGAGAAAAGATTTAAGCCAAAACCAGACTTTGTGATGAGGTAATCTCCAAGTTCTCTTACTTTAAAGATCTAGGGCAGAAGCTTTATAAATTAGGAGCCAATAAAGAGAACCCATCAAACATCGGGACGCCATCCCGACGACATACATCGCGCCGACTATCGAGTTGACGACTCAACCATCATCTGCACAATGTGTCAAATACTAGCCCGGCCGACCCTCCACTTCTCGAAGTTGTAGAATCATTGGCTCGCTACTTATTAGCGAGATCAGCATGAATGCATTACACCTCCTTGTGACCCCTCTTCGCATATTGCCACGCATTAGATGGTGAAGCACAACATGGGGTCTTGTTACTTCCAGCTTCAGCCGTTCCGAGATAGGGATAACGACTTCGGCGGCACCTTCCGACTTCAACCATTCGCGGGAGGCTAGAAGATGTTAGATAATATTGGTGTCATGTTTGGTGGGGGATGGCGTTGGAGCGTGAAGATACTGGGGTCTTTCTGTAATGGTATATAGATTTGAGGTCTAATGCTCTTTGCAGCTTGAACAACTGTACCATTATCAAGACATTACTCTCTACTGATTCAAGATGCTATCCCGAACTACCATTCACCATCAACGGAGGCAATTACTGCCCTTATCAACACGCCTCTTTGTTCAACCGCAAGTGAGAAGAATTGCAGATGCAACTTTCAGACCACCTATCAAATCAGCACAGGTGCAGGCGCAGAAGGTGGAAGAATTATCACCCCTCTCCAAGATCCCCATGGGCGTGCTACTTCGCTCAGTAGCTCTGACAACAGTAATGTCAAACCGTTGGCTATTAAGACCGTCACTCGCTTTCATTGCACTTATCGCACAATCCAACTCCACATTCCTCAACCCAGATAAGAATCCAGTCCTCAGCCAGATCCTTCAGTGGACCATATATAACCACTTTTGTGCTGGTAACAGTATCCCTGAAGTCTCCAACACCGTCAAGTATATCAAGAATCTTGGCTTTCATGGTATCATTCTTGGCTACTCCAAAGATGTAGTGTTGGATCCCAATGTGGAGCTTCCTCAAACTGGTATTGAGGACTATCCCGTTGAGTGCTATAGGGCTATTGATGAATGGAAGAGGGGTAATATTGAGACACTCAACATGATCGAGCCTGGGGACCTCCTCGCTGTCAAGTAAGCAAAGTATCTCTCAATATAAAACTCCCGACTGACATGTTTCCAGGGTAACTGGAGCTGGACCGATCGCAGTAGACGCTTTGCAAGCTGGCCGACCGATGAACAGTTATCTACACGAGGCTTTGAACGGCATCTGCAACGAAACACGGAAGAGGGGCTGCCAACTCTGGATCGACGCAGAACAACAAGCCATGCAACCTACCCTTGACGACTGGACCATCGTCCTCATGCGCCAGCACAACAGAGATGGCAACGCTCTTATCTACAACACCATTCAGGCGTACCTTAAAGGAGCCAGACAGAATGCCCAACGACATATCCAGCTAGCAGGCCAAGAAGGCTGGACTGTTGGCATCAAGCTAGTGCGCGGCGCTTATATCGAGAATGAGATCCGTTCTCTTATTCATGATACGAAAGAGGACACGGATAACTCATACAACGATATTGCCGACATGTTGATCTCTCGGCGAGTCCCCAATGGAGCTGCAAATATCGAATTCCCAGACGCTGCCCTTGTCCTGGCTACCCACAACGCAGAGAGTGCGCAGAAAGCCCTCGCCACCCACCGAAAACGTCTCGAGGCTGGTCTGCCAACGGTACCGATGAAGTGTGCTCAGATCATGGGAATGGCTGACGAGTTGAGCTGCAAGCTGCTGCAAGATTACGAAAAGGCTGTGAAGGAGAATAGAGCGGTAGCTGAGACACCAAAGATCTACAAGTGTCTCCCTTGGGGGTCGGTACAGGAGTGTATTAATTACTTGTATCGACGAGCTGTTGAGAATCGGGGTGCTGTGGAGAGGACACAGCATATGGCGCAGGCTATGAGACAGGAACTTCGACGCAGAATACTTGGTTAGACAATAAATCAGTAGACAAGGAATAAGAAATAATTATGAAGCATTTTCGACTGTTTCTAGTTCAATTAATCTATTGTATGGGTACATGATGCTGGCCTTGCTATAAATTCGACGACTTGTCATTCTCTAGCCTAGTTAACAAGTCGCTCTTGGGTTTCTCATCAGCCCATCGCCTTCGAGGAAGTTCAAATGTTGAAGATATACGCCCATACGACATACCGCCGAGCTGAGCGATAGGCCGTAATTTGTCAAGTTCGATATGACTAAAATCATCATTGGCAGCATCTTCCTGCACCCAAAACCGTGTCGCCTTGATCAAAGCGATCCCTGCGCTGCTCATACCAGGTTTGTGACTTTCAAATTCTTTTATGTCAACAACCTTACCTTCAATTGAAAGCACCGACTCTTTGACCCGAGAAGGCTTGACTGTCGTGGTTGGGGCTTCGGTCAGACCAGTGATATCCCACTCAGAAATCCCATGAGGTGCGTCGATTGACGAAGCATTTACTGCCTCAATCATGTTCTCTGAAACAGTGTTTATGACACATTCACCAGTATCTTTCAAGTTTTGATACGTATCTTTGACTGGTCCGAAGCGAGATGAGAAGCTGACGATGAACATGGGAGGGTCCTGGTCAACCACTTGGAAATAGCTGAAGGGTGAAAGATTCTTTTTACCATCGGTAGAAAGAGTACTGATGAAACCAACTGGACGAGGGGCAATGCCAGAAATTAGAAGACTGTAATTCTGGCCAACAGATCTATCCGACGAATAAGGGTCAATCTCTCGGTGAACCTTGTCGGAAGCAAGTGATGGACCAGTCTGAACACCATCTCCATAAGACCAGGATGGATCCGGGGACTTTGTTATCTCGACAGGCCTGCCGGAATGGTCAAAATCCCGTCTGTTGGCTATAGTTTCTTCAAAATTGTTGATTGGCTGTACTGCCGAGAATGCAGGCTTAGCTGCAGCTGCAGCAGTTGTCGAGTTCATCCTCATTCCGGAAAGTGATGTGCTTGTTATCAGGCATTTGTGTGCATGCAGTAGCTTTGACAGTCTGGATTGAGATAACGTCAGAATTGCTGTGCCTCTGAATGATATGACATTTCTTGCCAGCAATGCCGATCCAACTCACCTGGGTGCAGCTGATATGAGATTTCTGGCCATTGTGGCCAAATGACTGAATCCAATGGCACTAAGACACTCGCTTAACCAATTGGAACAAATTTGTCATATTCTAGAAGAGTTGCAGCCGGCAGTTGTTGACTTACACTGGATCTTTCAGGCGGAAAAGTCGGGACAGTTATACCGATATAGGACACTAGCAAGCCTCGCGATAAGGCCTGATAGTCGGGATGCCGTTCCGGCTTCACCACGCCCTATTCCGCATCCGATAGCGCAGCTAAAACCCACAAAGCCGCTGATAAGCTTTTCACGATGTTACCTGATTAGGAAAGGATTAAACCGGAATGATATTCCAGCTAAAACACTTAAGTCGGAACAGCGCCCCGACCGAGCATTCTCCTCTTCCCCTGTCTCTGCTGACAATTGATTGTTCTGACTGCAGCCATGCCTAATAATCAAAGTCAATTTCGGATTATTAAGAAATGTGCTAAGGCGTAAGTTTTCATATGGACCGTGGGAAGCCGAGCTAATCGTCATGGAGTTGTAAGCGATGTCGGTCTATGAAGGTCAAATGCTCTGGCACACAACCTTGTGCGAGGTGTGGACGCAAGAGTGAGAGGTGCATATACGAGGCTGAGGAGAAGAAGGTGTCGGTTCCTGAGAGGTGAGATTTATTTCGCACTGTCGCGTCACTTGACTGACCCTTTGGTAGTTATCTGAGGGCGTTAGAAAGGCGGCAAGATGGTCTGCCATCTCCGGGGTCTCTTCAGGATGGTATCAGGCCTCGTCCGAGACATTCTTCAGTATCAGACTATGGCATATCCGGTGTAGTTACAGGAGATATATCGATTGTTGCAGATGGTGGTTAGTGATTACTCCCTAATTTACTATGCTCGCTAACACGTTAAGATCTTATGCTCGGGACACCTCAAGAGAATGACGATGGAGACGACGGAAACGAAACTGGATCACTGTCTAATGACGTCCTTGAGCCTGCGTTCCGGCAGAACCCCCTCGTCGACAATGACTACGTCTTCGGCCAAGCAATGGGACGATATTGTGAGTTGAAGTTCCACGGCGCGTCTACTATCGGCATCTTCTAACGGATCTCCACAGGGTACATGGGTCCTGCATCATCATGGGCCTTCTGCAGACGCGTCCTAGCCCTTGTAGGCAAGCATCTTCCCGAAGCAAACAACGAACCTCCACCTTGGCATCTTGACGGAAGCGCATTCCGACTCCACTGGAGACCCCTCATGCCAGATGAGCAGCCAGATGTCTCCAACCTGCCCCCATCAGACTATGCCTTTTTCCTCATTCAGACGGCCAGATTCTACCTGGGTCCTTTGGCAACCCTTATTGATGAGGCTGAATTTCTTCAACATTTCAAGGAGCTATACAAGGATGCATCCGCTAAAGCAGCATCATGTAAGCTATGGTATGCACAGTATTTACTAATGATTGCCTTTGGAAAAGCTTTCTTGGGTGGGAAGAGTGCTGATGGAAGTCCACCGGGGTATCATTATGCTGCTCGGGCGATGCCACTAATGCCTGAGTTGGCGGGCATCGCTCTAGATCCAGTCCTCTCTGCGCAGGCGCTCACTCTTGCGGCCATATACTTTCAGTCGATTGACATGAGAGTGGCAGCCTATCAGCATGTAAGAAAGTTCCCTTTCCACATTTGTCTGAATACTAACCACTGCGAATTAGATTGGACAGGCACTGCGTATCTGTGTGCTATCTGGCTTCCATAGACACATGCCAGAAGAGGCTGTTGGAGCTCAGCACTCCAAGCGATGCCACGTAATTTTCTGGGTTGTCTATATGCTGGACCAGGAGTTTGCAGCCCTCATTGGTGCCACTAGTGCCATTCGAGATGAGGATATCACCAACAAATTGCCTTCTCAGGCTGACAACTCATTGAGCTCTCTCAGTCTTACTCTTCACGTTCAACTAGCTCGTTTGATAGCACGGCTTCTAGGAAGTAAGTTCAACCGTCCATATTACAACTCATACCTGACCCTTGAAAGCTGTGTATGGCGTTGGCAAAGACTATGATGGCACTCTTTTCAGTAACACCCAATCCATCTTGAGAAACCTGGCGGAGTTGAATCGAGACTTAATCAACATCATCAACAACCATTTTCGAGATTCAATAAGCAAGGCTTCACGAATTGCGACAAGGTTGCTACTACAATATCACCATGTGAGTTGAAAATACTATCCCTTCTTCGAATTCCAACTCACAGCTTCTTAGTGTGTCGTACTCACAACAAGACCGCAAATCATGTGTGCACTTCACATGCATATAGAACAGTCAAAGACACAGCTGACCCACGGGTTATCACTCTCGCCACCCGTTGCATCACTGATACAGTCGTGTGTCAGTTCCGCACAAGCAATCTTGAAAACGCTCCGTGCTCTGGCTGACGAGGATCTCATTGGTAAGCATCAAGTGATCGGTGAATTCGTTAGAGAACTAACAGAAACCCTTAGAAGCCTTCTTACCGTTTCAAATCGAGTATGCCTCCTCATCTGCGTTCCTCCTACACCTGATTCCTATCATCTGCCCCACTCTTCTCTCAGACGATTCATGGCGTGATGATGCGCGTTATGTCTTTGATACTCTAATCGCCAAGGGAAGCCTAATTGCTCCGCTGCGAAAAGTGGAACTTGAGCAGCTCGAGCAGAAACTGTCTGCTTTGACACCAGCAAGCAACATCGTCACCCCAGAGATCCCTATGGAACTAAATGAAGACAATGCAATTCATGAAGATGAGAATGAGGAACAGGATCTGCCAGAACATGTTCCAGATGAGACAGGATGGGATCTCTTTGCAGCTAATGCCATGGCTGGATTGACACCAGGAGAATTATTGGATCTGGCAGAACAGCTAGACGTGGACAGCTTCTTGTATCACCCCGAAATGTGAGGGAGTAAAAGTTGATCATAAATAAAATTTATCTCGCAGTTCACTATAAAGAAGAAAGTAATTTCACATGGCATGGATCTTACATCCAGACATCCCTGTGCACGCTATTCTTGATCTGGTGATTCGGAGTCAAGGGCACTTGGACGCTATACTGGTCTAAGCCTCAGGCTGACTGGATCTTTCAGCTGGAAAAAAACGTGAACTGACGACCAACGTTCAACAAAAAGAACCCGAAACGCGCTCACGGGCGATCTTATCCTGGCATATGACTTCGCAATAAAGTTAGCGAGAGCCTACCTGAAAGTGTAGCTATGGCCTTGAACCAGCAGTCCACAGAGGCTCGAGCCCCTTCCCCTCCTCTGTATAGGCCGCCAGAACGCGGTTATTCCCCTCAGGCTCCCGTATCGACAATTCAAGAGAGTCCATACCGAGGTGATTATAAGCCTTATCCATACACAGGCGACTACAAGCCGTATCCATACAACTTCAATGAGACACGACCTGCTCTCAACTCAAACCACCATGCCGCGTCGTTGCCTAGCGAGCTCTCATTTCATTACAGGCCAATCGAGGATGCTTCGATAAGACTGATCCGAATCTTACCGGAGCGAAAAACAATGATCAAGTGCGAGATCATCCATGTTTCCATTGAAAACCCGCCTCCATATACCGCTATTTCCTACGCTTGGGGAGACATAGGCGATACTCGAAAGATTGAGGTCGAAGGACGCCAAATCCCCATTGCTGTCAGCCTGCACGGCGCTCTTCAAGCACTTCGACAGAAGCAAGTATCTGTGTTTGTTTGGGCTGATGCTCTCTGTATCAACCAAAAGAGTAGGAATGAGCGAAGCCAGCAGGTTCAGCTCATGCCATACATCTACTCCAGAGCTGATCATGTGGCAATATGGCTTGGTCCTGAAGATAGCAATAGCACAAGAGCAGTGGAATTCCTCAAAGAGATTACCAAGCCTGTAACTGAGCAATTCAATTCGAACAACGTCTCTCAGCTGTTGGCAGCAGGAGCGGAGAATGAAGACCTTCTATCCGTGGTGTCTTTGTTTAGAAGAGAGTATTGGGGACGATTATGGGTTGTTCAAGAAGTTTTCAACGCCAAACATATCACTGTTTACTGTGGTCTCACCACTCTTGATTGGAAGACATATCAGAATGCTTCTACCTTGTTCAACCAGCGTCGAGGAGAACTTGTCTTCAACAAGACGGATCACCTGACAGGACGTCTGGTGACATCCCCTGATCAATTCAGTTATATCCAAACGCTCCTCCATCAAGGACCTGCCAGCCTTCCTGACCTCAAGTTCCATATGTCAGATGGGAAAGAGGCTCTTCTCCAAGTTCTAAGGATCTGTCGGACGAAGCTTGCTTCTGATCCTAGAGATAAACTCTATGGAATCCTCGGGGTTCTACCTGCTAGCATTCGCAATAAATTACGGGCGGATTACAATCTCTCTGTAAAAGATGTTTACACAAAAGTCGTCGACTTTCTTCTCAAGACCACGGACAGCCTGGATTTCATCTGCGAAGCAATTCACTTCCCTGTGCACACAAGCTTCACCAACCTCCCCACATTCGTCCCTGACTGGTCCCATATACCACAAACCTCAGCTATGGGATTCAAATATGGGTTCTCTGCATCTAGATGCAGTCCAGCCCTGTACAGATTCTGCGATGAACGCTTGAACAAGCTTGAAATTTCCGGTCTGGAAATCGATGTTGTTCAGAGCAAAGGCGTTGCTGTAGGAACGCTTTGTAACTTGGGAGACTATCTCATGGCCTTTTTACACTGGAGAGCATTGCTGTTCCAGGCTGTCGGAGGTCGCACCGAGCAAGAAATTCAGTGGGCAGAAGAATGTTTCGCTGCAACACTATCACTCGGTCAAATTCCGCAAGGCCACAACAGACGACGTTGGCAAGCAGAGGGATACCATGTTTTCGCGAACTTATTTCGCGAGCGATTGCCATACATCCCTCTTGATGACAGACTATGCGGCTATATGGATATCGAGGCCGATGTAGAACCTGAAATGAAGCGGCACTTCTTACAAGCCAACTTTGGTGATCATATGATGGGGAGGTGTTTCTGCCTCACGCAGAATCAGCGGATGGGGATGGGCTCAGGATTTATGCTTACTGGTGATATAATAATTGTACCGTTGGGCTGTTCGACGCCTATATTATTGAGGCCAGAGGGGACCCAGGGTGAGTACAGATATGTGGGTGATATATATGTTGATGGGTACATGTTTGGAAAAGCTGTTGACCAGTGGGAAGCTGGACAGAGGAGGTTGAAAACTTATGTTCTGCATTAAGTATCTAAATAGACGTAGTATTTAGGTGGTTCATCTGTAACGAGTGCATTGCAATAGAAAACATATAGATTCTTGAAAATATAGTACCAACCCCAGTGCTAATCTTCAGATACAGTCTCACAAGCATGCCATATTACCAGGCTACTAGACCTGATGCGACCATGACGACACAACTATAAAGAAGTTCCTAGATAGCGTCGCAGCTATAAACTGAAACGAATGGCATCTTAATGCATTTGCCAATGCTTTCGTATCAGAATTCAAGCTACCTTTTTGGTTTGTGGTCCGAGGAGCGTATCTGATACGATTCAGTGGCAAATTCGGTGAGGTCTAGGTAATTCAATTATTCTGGATTTATTTTCAAGTCAGACACTTTTCCAACAGCCAAAAGAAATTGACTTAACTTACTTCCCTCGGTGAAATCTCCGTGTTGCTCGTCTGTCTGTTTCTGTGGTGTCTGGCCAAGAGTAGAAGAATCAACAGACAAGGTCCAGTAGGCATATGATGTCCAAAGAGCGCCAAGCAATGACGACACAACAACGGCAAATAGAAAAGCCAAGGGCATGCTATATTGGCTGTTGTATTGAGCAGGGGCATTCCAATGGTCCATAAATAGGGCAATGGAGAAAGCGAGGTATAGCCCGTGGTGTAGCAAATAACCTGCTATCTTTGGCTTCGGTGAGTCAAGGTTCCAGAGCCGAATATGCAGGACAACGGAAAGGGGTAGAAATATGCATGGAAGAGAAATTAAGAGAGTATAGTGTTTTCCTTTCCATCCTCCAAAGATATCCAAATCATACAACAACCAAGACCACCATTCAAAAAAGACAAATGTAGAATTCTTCTTGGAAATAGTATCGAGTCAAACTGACATATCCGGATGCGACGGGTGGAATCGTTCCCTTGAATAAGGGTCAAGGTCCTTCCTTGTCTTCCCACCATAGAACCAAGATGAAATAGAATAGCTTGGAATTTTTCTCAAAAGGGTATTGTTAGTCACCACGTTGGTAAAAGCTTGTAGTTGTAGGGGCTGTGATCTTTCAGATAGAAGTGCAGGGGTGTCAGGAGGTACTTTGGTCTTGAACTTGCTGACGTGTTGATCAGACCACCATGGGATAATATGCAAGCCACAGGGCTGTGCCAAGATAGAGAGCACTCTGTGGACGAATTTATTGACTCAAGCTCTCTATTGGACGCCACTTCCACAGCTGAAAGCTGGATTGTAATTTGTTGTTTATAACTTCATAAATGCAAAACAAAACAAGGTAATCTATAGTTACTCTTTAAGGAACTTAATATAATTTAGACTATATTTTCTTAAAACTATATATGACATATAATGAAGTATGTTATATTTAAAATATAATTATCCTTTATTAAGGGCTCTTTTAAATAGATACATTATAGTATGTTAATAAAAGTTTTATAGAAAATATTCCTCTATAAGCTAACTTACTAATTAATAAATTTTCTAGGATATATATAATAC